>KB445805.1:614982-717094 GCA_000320605.2 Gelatoporia subvermispora B
AAAGTTGGTCCGGAGGATCATCAGGCAGAGCAGGACCATGTAGGGACTGTTCCCAGTCCTGAAAGAAGGACGTCACTTGTGGATCCAGGCGGGAGCCACCAGTAGAGGGCTCGAAGTCGGGGAGTGGCAAGGATGAAGGTGTATCGGACGGATTCAACTCGGAGTCAGTCAGCGGATCTACAGGTACACGGTCTCGAGAGCGCAGGTGGCGCACATGCTGCTTGAGGTCCTCGTGGCGGAGGGCGCGAGAGAGAGTCAGAAAGGCCGAGTCCGGACACAGTTCGCAGCGCCACCGGTCCTTGTGGCGGGGATGTTGCGAGAAGACTAGGTGTGCACTGAGTGTTGTAGAATAGGAGGAATAACGAGTATTACGAACATTGTGGATATGCGAGTGTCCGCAAGGCCATCGAGCAGCGAGGGATAGCAGAAAGAAGTATTATTGATACGAGGAGCACAGTACAACGACGACAGGGCAGACGACTGATTCTAAGTCCTTCGGTCACATGATGCGCCCACGTGCGCTAGGACGACCGTCCACTGGCCGAGTCGCGGAAAACCAGCGCACCAGCGCTACACCTCTGGTATCCAGAGACGAGCCTTCTGGTCGCCAGAGTCGTGGCTATCTACTGGTAAGTTTCGAAATTTGACACCATATTACCAGCGGGTGCCTCTGACCGCTGGAATTCCGTGGATATCTGTCTAGCAGTGTACCCTTCGCGTTCACATCTGCATCCACCGACGTTCGCTTTCTGCGTCTTTGTATCCACTTCGTACTGTGTCATTCCGAGTGCAGCATTCCCATTTTGAACACTGAACGTGACTTTTCGCGGAATTCTGTGAATTCACTTGAGGAGCTAGGACGGTTTGACGAATACTAGTCTTGGCCCGACTTCCAGTCTCAGCACCCGAGTTTGATGTGATCCGGCCAAAGGACCTCATTGACATGTTGCCCGTCGTCCCGAGTGTATCGTCGCCCTCCAATGTCATGAGACTTCCACAGTTGCCGTAAAAGCCCGATGGGAATTAAGACACGACGCGGCCCCTCGTGGACAAGTGAGTACTCAGGGACATTCTTCATACTGGGCAGATCGCAGTAATCATTCGACCGTCTGAGGTAGCGGCTTCATGTGATAGATCTTGTGCTGAGATACACTATCTGGTAAGTCGGGCGAGCGGATGGCTTAATTACCGGAGATTCCTAATGGATTAGCTGCGGCGTTCCTGCCTCACTGGCGTGATGATCTACGGCCAGTAGTACGTCAGCCCAGCGTAGCTGCGGTGCACAATCAGAACGGCCGGCATCGACCGTCTGTAGGCGTCGGCTTATAACGCGGTGAGACATGAAGGTGATCCTAGCGCACCATGTCCCTCCTTTATCTCGGGCTATTCCTCGTTGTTTACACGCCGTCACTCGTTCTTGCCTCAGTCTTCAGTCTCTCTGACTTGGCTTGGACACTGAAGAATCAGAACGGATCCATCGTGGTCCCAGCATCCATTCCTTCACATGTTCATCTTGACTTGTTGAAGGCCGGCATCATCACAGAGCCTGTCTTGGGAATCAACGGTAAGCTCGACTCCACAATGCAGATGCAACTGAGTTCACCCTTCCTACCTAGACTTTACTCAAAGGTGGATCGTCAACGATAATTGGACATACACTGCCGATCTTACACCTTTCCTCGAAACACTTCCGTCGGATTCCCATGACGCGAAGTTATTGGTGTTCTACGGCCTAGACACCATTGCGAACATTGTGCGTCCCTTACATCTGGTTTTGAGTCGCTTGAGGCTAAACGAAGACGCAGACTTTGGCTGGCCAACCTGTTGCCTGGGTCAACAACCAATTTCAACAATATGTCTTCGACATCACGAATGTGGTGGGGTCTGAGACTACCGATGCAAATATTACAGTAGCGTTTGAGTCCGCATGGCTCTATGGACAGAATGTATCCTCGCTACCAGACGTCGAGTTTTCACCGACAATTGATGTAGGTTCTTACTGTGGTGACTCCGCAGACGTATGCTTACTATAACGGATTCAGTTCGAGTACCCTGGTGTTCGGAACGTCATAAGGAAGACACAGTCAGACTTTGGGTGGGATTGGGTATGTCCCTTCGTGCTTGATTGATAGGGAGGGATGACTGATGCAAACCAAGGGCCCGGCTTTTGTCCCGAGTGGGATTTTCAAGCCTGCATACATCATTACTTTGTCAGAGTCGTCCGCGTCTAACCGTACCTCCAACCAGCCAGCCTCACATCCACTCCTTGTTTCCGAGACAGGTCCCATTTTCATTGAGGAACTCTCTCTTGAAATATCGAAAGCCGGTCAAATGCCTCTTGCCACCCCCGAGCAGGATGCAGACTGGGTCATCAAAGTCGGTCTAGCGGTTCGATCAGTTGTTGCAGCAGATACGCCTACCATCACTATCGCAATACCCGAGCTTGGCATGGAATCTGTTCCACTGAACATTGATCCGATACCAGCTTCTACTGCATCAAGTACATTCGTTACAGTGAACTTTTCCATTCCTGACAGCGTGCCTCAACGCTGGTATCCGCACGATCTCGGGACACCCCAACTATACAACTTTACTATCACACTTTCCCTGTCGGACGATCCTCCTTCCCAGAGCGCCAGCTTCACTGCTCGTAGTGGATTCAGGACAATAGAACTTGCTCAGACGCCGTATTCTCAAGACGATATCGAGACGCGTGGAATTATTCCCGGCGACCAGTGGCATTTTGTGATCAATGGAAACACTTTCTACTCGAAAGGCTCCAGTATTGTTCCCTTTGATCCGTTCTATCCCCGGGTCACCACGGACCAGGTACGTTGGGTACTCCAAAGCGCAATCAATAGTGGTCAGAATATGGTAAGTCTCACGTTGAATCCGAGAGATTGGGCTGTGTGCTTATGCGTCGCTAGGTTCGCGTCTGGGGTGGCGGAATCTATCAGCCCTCTGATAAGCTTACAGGAGGATATGAATTCTACCCACTATGTGACGAGCTGGGCATTCTAGCATGGTCAGAGATGATCTTCTCGGATGCGCTGTACCCGATCAACGATTTTCTGGTCGATTCCGTGGAGACTGAGGTCCGTCAGAATGTTCGGAGAGTCAACAAGCATCCCAGCAACGCTCAATGGGCTGGCTCAAACGAAATCGAGGGGATCATTGAAACCCTGGATGAGGTCTTCCCTCTCAACTTCCCCTTCGACGCTGCTCATTATGAGGGCGAGGTAGGCTGCCTGCTCTCCTGTTCGTACAGGCCCCGACTGACATCATCCCTTTAGTTCTTGACATTGTTCCAGGACACGTTGTACAACGTTGCGTTCCAGGAACAGACCTCGGTAATTTGACCGAGGAGTCTTGTTCGCGGACCTGACTAATCCGTTGCTGGTAGGTGCCGTATACCGATAGTTCGACAACGAATGGCATCCTGAGCCTCAATCCGTATGTCCTGAGGCTCAACAACAAGACGGCAGGTGATATCTATGGGAACACAGGTATGTCACACCTTTTGCTATTGTGCTCAGGGATGCAGACTATCGCAGAGCGATATAATTATATCGCAACCGCCGCCTTTGATTACACCACGTATCCTGTAGCAAGGTTCGTATTTTGGGTAAACATTGAAATATAGCGTAGCTAATTTCAACATGCAGATTCGTCAATGAGTTTGGGTCAGTCTCACAACGTCTAATCCTACATTCCTGCTAAGCTGTATCAGCTTCCACTCCATGCCTTCCTTTTACACATGGGAGGAAGTCCTGACGTCTCCAGACGACTTCTCTATCGACTCTTCGGTAGTTTTGTCGCATCTCCACCACTACCCCGCAGGTGGCCTCGAATGGCCGAATCTGAATGCTCTTCCGGGTCTTCTCGAAATGGAGGCAGCTGTCGCATTGTGGCTGCCTCTTCCCGGCACATCGGACTCCAACCAGACGTTCGCTCAATGGTGCTGGAGCACGCAAGTTTTCCAGACCATGACAATGATATCCGAGATTGCCTGGTACAGACACGGTGCTGGACAAGGAGAGAACAACCTCGGCGCGCTGGTATGGCAGGCGAACGATATCTGGCCGGGAGCCAGCTGGTCGGCTATGGAGCGTTCCGGTAGATGGAAGGTCCTCCAGTATGGTGAAGCGAACATCTTCTCTCCGGTCGTCATCTATCCGTTCTGGACGGCAAGCAACGAGACGCTGGATGTTCTTGTAATTTCGGATCGGTGGGAACCAGTCAGTGGTACAGCCCAGCTGACGTGGTATGATTGGAGTGGCACGGTGCTCAATGCTTCGACGCATTCTTTCACTGTGCCCGCATTGAACAACTCGTTGATTCTTAGCGAACAAGGGCTCGACAATATCCTTCCAGCTGGCCAAGATGCTTCTGAGGTTTGGATGCTGCTCAATCTAACGGCCAATGTCAACAGCCAAACCGTGGCGCACGAGCAATATGTGAGCCGATCCGTGCCTTTTCGTCATCGCGATACTGATTCTGGCCGACATAGTTCACACCGACGTCTCTTGCGCTTGCCAACCTGTCCGATCCTTCGATCGAGGTCAGCGCGGGATCCGACCTGACATTCACACTCTCGGCGAAAGGGGCAGTGGCACCGTGGACTTGGATTGATCACCCGGCGAATGTAGTGGGCGCCTTCGTGGATCCCTCCAGCGGAGCCCCTCTCAATGGCTTCTACCTCATACCCGGTTTGGACCGTACTGGTACGTCTACTGCCCTGTGTTACACACCTTTCTGACCTGGAACTTCTCTTGTAGTACAATTCGTGATCAATTCTGCGCTCAGCTCGAACCTGACCCCGGATCCATCAGCCTTTGTTGTACGGTCGCTCTGGAACAATACTCATGCATGACTGCCGACACTCACAGTAGCTACCACACGAACTAGTGGCGTCTGGAGCTGAGAGTGGAGACAGTATATCTGGACACGATGCACTTGGAAGTAATACTATCGTGCGCTTTCCCGTTCACTACGTGCGAGCGTCTACTGCAAGATACGAGCGCAACTGACGTCGTATAATCTGTGCGTGAGTTCGAATGCTCTCCTGGTTTCGACCTCGCGACACAACGAGAGCGGCCCGAGGATCGGCCCGCCGCGAACCTTGCGCTCTCTTCTATCCTATCCAGGCAATTCCACCTATCCCAGACTCGTCGTCCCAGTCACCGGAGCTTCTCTCAGCACTACTATAGTATGCAGCGATTAGTCACACGAAGGGTGGAATGTTTCCGCACTGCGATTGTCTGATGCAAAGTTACTACAACGATACGATATGTGTATGTACAGTCCGTGAGCTGGGACACCTGCACGTACGCAGGGATTTAATGAAAAGATTTGGAGTGCGGAATGCGAGATGCAGGTTGAGGGAATGCGATGGCCTGTAGGGACTGTGGGTGTTCTATCGAGTGAGCAAGTCACCGTCCATCAGTGGAAGTCTTCTGAGACGAGTGCGTGACGGCCACGGGCGTTCATGAACGAGTACTATCCAAGGCAAAGTCATCAGTAACTTTGCCGAGAATGACAGGATGAGACGTACCTCCGCCAAGTCGGGCCGCACCCCACGTACGAGGTTGACGTATACGAGGTTCGGCTCCGCCCAGAAGGGGCGCAGGCCGGCGGCCTCGAGGCGCTCCCACCACTTCTTAAATGGCGCAAACTCATCGTGGCCAGTACCGCCGCGCGCATGGATCTCGATCTGCATCTGTCCAATTGGTAGCGCAGGGCCAGCGGGCGAGTGTGGGTGTCCCATCCCGAAGAACTCGAGGAATTTGTCGAGCGAGGCAAATTCGGCGCCCTCGATGTCGACCTAAATGCCAGATGAGCTCGCAAATTCGGATAATCCAGTGAAAGTTGAGCTGAGACTTGCCTTGAGGATGTCAATGAAGTTATGCCCGTTGATGTCCATGAGCGTAGGGAGTGTGTACACGGGCGGGTTTGAGCCAGGCCCATGGTTGTTCGACGGGCCGAGAGCCCAGGGGTAGAAGTGCGCACGCTCGCGTAGGGATGTGTTACGCTCAATCTCGGGTCCGAAGGACTTCACGCTGAAGTCGTAGCCCCAAACTTGACAGCCGGGTGCGCGCTGTAGAAGTTCGGCCTCAAAGGACGATTCACCATTGATACCTGGAAGTATGCGTTGTATAAGTATCCAGAGTCAAAACAGCTTTGGCGTAAAAGCATACCGAACGAGTAGATAACACACTCCTTCTGGCGTGCGATGCGTTCCAGTCCACAAACCCACTTGCCACCGTCGCCCATGGTACCCACGCGCTCAACATGGTGCGGGCACTGGAAGGCAGGTATGAAGAAGTCCCCTACAGCTCACGATGAGACAACGCATGACGTTCGCTGGTGACAAGTGGTACTCACAGAGTGTATAGAAGTCGTCCCGTGGTGGGAACCTGGATCGGCGCGAAGATACGTACATCAGCTGAGTGTGTTGGCACTGAATGGGAGAGGAACTCACGCTTGGACGAGATCAGCGGTGGGCCCCCACTTCCGGACCAGGGCTTCCCGATCGTGCAGCACCTTCTGGTAGCGCAATTCCTCCTCGTTGAGCGTCTGTGCGAGAGAGCGGGCGTACTTTGACGGCGCGAGCGCGTTGACCGTTGTCGTGTAAGCAGGTCCCCGAGCAAGGAAGAGCAACGTGGCAAATACGCCGCAGGTAATGAGGACAGTGTAACCCGGGTGGCGAGCGAGGGTAGCCTTGAATGACATGGCGATGAAGGCGTCCTGCACTCTGGGGATAGCTGGTGCTGGTGGGGGGAGTGTGGGGGTGGTAACAGAGAGAAAGAAACGAAAGGCGGGGTTGTCCGCGCTTGGCAAACGAGCGGGATAAGTCGAAACAGGATGGCGAGGCTGGCCCCTTGGCCATCGCGGGTCTGTTCATCTTAGGTGCCACAGCGCCTGCAGACCACCGCCAGCCGCTTGCACCGTGCCTCCGCTCCACCTCCTTCTCACACCCGAAACCCCAGTCGTCATCTCAACCTCTCTCGTCATTGCGCAGTATGTCAAACGCCTGCCAGGCTGTCCGCGATGCACCCACGACTGACATGTTTTTTTCTTTCGCTGGTGCTGCTAAAGACGTTTGTAGCGCGCGTCCGAGCAACGAATGTTGCAAATGGCATATGACGCTCGTGGATCAAAGCCATCGCCCTATCTTCCATTGGTTGCCTGAAAGTCCGAGGCCACAGAGTTTGAAAGATGAACAGAGAAAGACAGCTGATGGTGATGAGAGTGAGTGCGCGCGTCCGCCTCCTCGAGCCAGCGTGTGAGATGCCTGGCTTCTAGCCAAAAGGGGAAATATCTTCCAAGCTTACATCAAACGGTTTGCATGTACGTCTCGTTCTTGTACATCTTGTTATGAGTACAGGAGTTGAATTTAGCTCGTGCAGCGGGACCAGAAACTCCTCGAAATCCAGAGACCGGTACTTTGCAAACATCTGTGACTTCGGAGGTTGCCCGCGACTTGAATCAGCTGCGACAGGACCTGAGGACCTCTTGACTTACTGCACAGTCCACATTTCATCGACTGTTTTATCGTCTCGAACAGTCTGCGGACAGGCTTTGCGGAGCATGTCATTCTCCGTCGCGCCTGCCCCTGCCTCAAGCAAGGTTTGCTGTCAACTGCACGTGCTCCCTGGGCGTCCTGACCTCGAGTCAACACACAATTCGAGTCAGCTAGGATCACTACAACTATCTGTGGTCGTAACTGTGTGCTCCCCTCCTCAGCGTGCCTCTACTTTCAAATTTCGTTGATAGCGATATCTACCCAGCGGTGCTATGTCAGTATCTCCGGGAGAATATCTCGACCAGTCCAAGTAAGATCTCGTTGTATCGCATAAATTCGGATTACTGATGTACTTGATTCAGTTGGGCTGTTAACTTCGACATCGTCTGCTATATCATGGAGTTTCTGCCAAAGCACACTTTACTCCCATTCATGAGCACTTGTCGCGCGCTCCGCACTGCAGGCGTCAGGCACCTGCTTTCGCTTCCCGTTCGATTTGACAGTCAGACCGACATCCTCTCCTTCTGTGTATTCCTGCACAGGGATCTTGCTATTCGCCCGCAGCACATCCGTGATATTTTCCTCGACTTATCATGGCTCCAAGATCCTCTGGCTCCGGTCCTTCATTCTCTTCTCGAAGCTTTGTTGCATGCGCGAACATTGCACACATTGGGTCTGGTCGTTCGAAACGACAGCCTCATGCGATTTCCTGAGATCACCACCACGCTTGCGTCCATACGATCAATACAGGGGCTGACGTTGGTCACCGACCCTGGTGAAGGGGAACGTGGCCTCCTTTCGCGTATGTGCCCCTTGGCGAAACTCGCTTTGACATATGTGCAAAGCCCATCGAACTGCTCACCTCTCCTGGAAACCCACTCCAACACCCTCACTGAATTGTCCCTACGTAACGGCATTTTGAGCGAACGGCTCATACAATTCCCGTCTCTACAACGCCTGCGCATTTCCTATGAGCACAGGTTCTTGGACAAAAACATACTCGTTAGTACGTTTCCCAACCTCACAGACCTCGAGCTCGTGCCTGCGAGCTCCATACGAGCTCCTACACACAGCCAACTCTTTGAGTGGCGTACACAGAACTCGGTCGGGACAGCATCGGACTGGCTTCATCTGGCATCCGTACGCGGGTCGTTCACGGATATCTACGTGCTAGGGCTGTCGTGCACATTGGAACGGCTGGAGATTGTCATCGATATTTCCAGAATACGGCCAATGGTGCTCCATCCCCATGCAACCCTCGGAGAGTCTTCTACCCTAATCGGCATCATACCAGAGGTTTTCCGCGACGCTCCCGACACCTTGATGGAACTTGATATACACCTCACGCCTGACGCCACAAGGGTCAACCCGGCAGAGGACTACGTCGTAAGCAACCTAAGTAGGATTATTTTAACAGCTCTGATCGCCCTGTCTCAGGAGCTCTGCTTTGTTTGCCTCGAAAATAACCGATTTTCGAGACTCAGACGGCTCCATCTGAACTTCCGGAAGCCAACATTGCAGGAATCCTCTTGGCTCTACATTCACGTTCCAGCGCAAACACAAACCTTCTATGATCAGATAGACGCCTACGATCTCGCGCGGCGCACTGCTGCGCGGGTGACGACTCTTCGGAAGCTCGATTTGCGCCTTGATGGATCCTCGATGATCAGTTGGACTATCCCGTGTACTAACGGTATCCCTACACCATACCTGACAAAGTGGGAGGATCTGTGAGGCTATCCCTGGCTCTTTCCCATCCTCTGACACCGCATAGTTCCGTACCGAAACAGAACATGCGGGTCAACCTGGTGATGATAAAGAGTCCATAAATTAGAATTTTCAGCCAATAGTAATGCTACTCTCGACACCAAATTCAAATTCTACACCAGGATCCGCGCCCATATCTCTCGCCATAGTCGCATCAGTTTCAGGTACACGTTCACTACTGCGGGTTCAGCGCCTGCTCGACAGCCCACACCTCCTTGATGGCTGGACGCGACATAATCTTCTGGTGCCAACTAGCGCAGGCCTATGGTCAAGTTCTGTAACAAGATGACAAAATTATGCACTTACGCGAATACCGAAGGGAAGTCCTTCTCGAAATCGAACCCGTTGTAGTCCTTGAGAATCTGAGGCGCGACACAAGTGTTCCATCTACAGCGACGTTAGTCGCCGAACGGTAAGGAACTTCACAATGTCTCGGCTTACGGAACAAAGGCGATGTCGGCAATGGTTATCTTGCCTCCCACAAGCCACTCTTGCTTGGATAGCACCGACTCCAGCACGCCAAGCACACGGAGCGTCTCCTTCTGGTACCGCTCAACGGCGCTGGGGAATTTCTCGGGATGGAATTTCTGGAACCATACTGCCTGACCGAAGTATGGACTATGGACGTGGGCGAAGGAGTACCAGACTGAGTTCAAAATGCTCATGACAGCGACAAAGGAACGTACCCTTGGCCGGAGATCTGGAAGGACAGCCACTGGAGCTGGATGATCTTCTCCTTCGGATCGCTGACCGAAATCTTGCGCTCGGGGTCGTACGTCTCCGCAAGGTATGTGAGGATTGCCGCAGACTCCCTGCGCAAGTATGATCAGCGGATTGTTGCCAAGAACGAGGGCGATGACCTACCAGACGACAAAGTCATCATTGTGGTGATCAATTATGGCTGGGATGCGCCCATTCGGGTTGTATTTCGTGAACTCGGGCTTCTTCTGTTCACCTTTGCGGAAGTCGAGGTAGATAGACTCATACGTGAGACCAAGCTCCGCGAGGGCAAATGCGATCTTCCTGAAGTGGATTGTCCTTGTTAAACGTGTCCGATTATGACAAAATGCGAAAGCAGCTCACCAGCCGTTGGGGCCGAGAGTGTGCATGTACAATGTGAATTGCTTTCCGTGAGACATGATTGAGTTGTGTGGAAGTGTTGGTAGAGGTGGGTTTGGTTCTAAAAGAGGGATCGAAGAGACTGCTGACCTACATCGAGCTACCTTGTGGTGTTATATACGACTACAGGAGGGCTTGACTGTCCGCAATCTGCGAATCTGCGGCTGGGATGAATCAGACAACTCTCACCGTAGACGCGCTCTGCACACTAATACGAGCAGTCCTGATAGATGCGCTTACGCAGATTGCACAGGTGCGCACCCACTGTCACATCTCGCCTACCTTCGCGTACACTCGATATGTCATCTTGAACTGTGGTAGTGGACCGTCTTTGTCGGGTCGCTAGGTGCACTAGACATGTAGCATCAGGCGCGGTCCCGACAGAACAGCGCAGGGTCTGATATATCTCGTTTGCTTACTCTGCTAATTGATGGATTACGAGGATTATGGATTTGGACAGATGGGGGCGTAAACCTGACAGCATGATCACCCAATTGCACAGTCGCGCTGCAGCAGACTTTGCGTCTTCCGAAACCTCTGTAGCTTCTAGGTCGGATTGTTGACTATGTCTAGTATCATACCCTGCGACAAAAGGCGTTCGGTCGTTTGACTACCTGCATCCCTCAACTCGGCGAGGTGTTCGATGGCAGGCGGTGCTTGAAGTCTGTGGCAAGTGGGCTTTTCAGACAGCTCTTGTCAGCTCCGCCTGGTCCGACGTCAAGGAAGGTCTGCTATCAACTGCACGTGCTACCTGGGCGTCATGACCTTATCAGCGCCCGGGTCGCTGGGATCACTGCGATGATCTGGTGGCTGTGTTTTTGCGCAGCCCTTCTCCGCGTTCTTCTCTTGTTTCGATTCATTCACGGAGCGATTCTATGTCAGTATATGAAGAACATCTCGACCAGTACAATGTAAGACCTCGTTTCAGTATCGGCATATCTTCAAAAACTGATATGCTTTGTTCAATTGGGCTATCTACTTCGATATCGTCTGCGATATTATGGAGGTCTTGTCAACGTACACTTTACTCGCACTCATGAGCACTCGCCATTCACTTCGCAGGCGTCAGACATACTCTCGCTTCCCATTCTCTTTGAGAGTCAGGCCGGCACCCTCTACTTCTACGAATTTCTGCATAGCGAGTGATCTCTTTCTTGCTGCACAGGTAGTAACTCTTTGCGGGCTCGATTTGTGGCTTGATGGATCCTCGACTGAAGACCACTTGGACTATCCCTGCTGCCGGCGGTATTCTTACACCGTACCTCGCAAATCAGGAGGATCTGTATGATGACCCCCGGCGCTTTCCCGTCTTTGACCCAGAATGAGCGTTCTAGCCTCGTACCGATTTCGAGGCGTTTGTAGACCACTTATTGAGGATGACCCTCATTGTGTATCCAGGGTCACAAATCGTGCACACATTCATGCTGCGTCGGCCAGATAATATCTCATGGGATGGAATCATATAACGTTCATCAACATCGAGACAGCTGGCTATCGAACCACCCGCGAGCGGCAATTTCTGAACCTTAGCGCCGATGTGACCTCCGTGAGTGCCAATCTGAGAACGTTCTGTTCGAACATTCCTAGCCACTTCAGATGGTAGCCGTTTACTACCTCTTCGGAACACAGCTCGTGCACGCAGACCTTTTGTGGACCTGTTCCAGTTCCTCATTAGGAGCTTCAGCGTTGCATTCGTTGCAAACGTACCATGTAACGGGAGGGAGCGAGGAGGGAGGATATATTACCCGGTTCGGTCCCCAATCCTTGGGCCTGTCTGCACAATCCCTGCGTGCTTGGTGGCATCTCCAGCTACCAAAGCGCGACTCCTCCTTATCAGCTGCAACATACAGAGCGTCATGATCTATTTATGAATGCCAATCAACGTGAGCAAATGTTCCATTTACGGCTCTCGCTTCTTATCAGAAGACGTCTCGCGATAGCACACACGGGACGAAGATGGGTCCAACCGAGCACAGCACATCCGGACTTCCACCACACAGACCACTTCACCATGAGCGTATACGAAAAGGGTGAAAAGGATGCAGCTGTGGTCGTCAAGGACCCTTCTACTTATGAAGACTCGGAGGGCGCACTGCCGGGAGAACCTGCGCAGCATGGTTTACAGAGACAGATGAAGAACAGACATATCGCAATGATAAGGTGTGTGGCCCTTCACTCGCCGATTTACTCGTGCACAGTTTCACTTTTGCAGCATTGGAGGTGAGCAGTCCGAATTAGGCGGTCATACCCATGAAGCGTGATAGTCTCTGTTTTTAGGTGTTATCGGGACCGGCATATTCCTGGGCACCGCCACTTCATTGCGCAACGGCGGTCCGGTTGGTTTGCTCCTCGGATATTTCGTAGTTTGTTCCATTTGCTACTGCATTATGGTGAGCCATCTCAATTCGTGTGTGAATATCTATCGATAAACGTGCGGTAGTTATCAGTAGGAGAAATGGCTTCATTCTTACCTATCCCAGGTGGCCATATTACCTTTGCTGAACGCTTCGTTGACTCTGCGTGGTCGGCTGCCGTTGGGTTTATGTACTGTAAGCACCCGTCGACATGCACGACACTAAGCCTCGTGTAGAATTATTCGCCGTTTGCAGGGTATGGATGGCTTATTCTGCAACCTGCAGAGATCAGTGCTGCTGCGGTTCTGATCAACTATTGGTATGCTCGAATTTTGCTATTCGCAATGCATCTCATCATGTATATGTGCACAGGAATAAGACTATCAACAAAGCCGTGTGGATCAGTATGTGCCTCTTTGTCGTCTGGTTCATTAATGCACTTGGCGCTGGTTCGTCAACATTCCTCCCCTTCACAACATCGACGTTAAGCGACTCTTCGGTTACATAGGAGCGTATGGCGAGGCAGAATTCATCTTTGCCTCTATCAAGGTTATCACTATCACCGGGCTTATCATACTCGGGATCATCCTCGATCTAGGAGGTGGTCCGACTCATGATCGTATTGGATTCCGTTACTGGAAACATCCCGGACCGTTTGCACAGTTCGACGACATTTCAGGCGCCAAAGGTCGATTTCTTGGATGGTTCGCCGTTTTGACTCAGGCTGCGTTCTCGCTCACCGGGACCGAAGTTGTTGCAGTATGTTCGAGATCTCCACAACCCTGACAAAGTATGATAACCCAATTCAATAATGGCTGTTCAGATCGCAGGTGCCGAGTGTAAGAATCCCAGGAGAAACATACCGAAGGCAATCAAGAGAGTTTACGTCCGCCTGATTCTGTTCTACTTATGCGGCGTCACCGTCATAGGGCTCCTTGTCCCGTATACCGACCCAGGTCTAGACCTCACAGACGCGACTGCTGCCGCGTCTCCTTTTGTGATTGCCATCAATCACGCGGGTATAAAAATATTGCCTTCAGTCAGTTGACACAATACTCATGGTATCAAACCTATGCTGAAGTCTCCCATAGATCATCAATGCTTGTTTGCTGACTTCAGCCTGGAGTGCTGCAAACAGTCAATTATACTGCAGTTCTCGTGCCCTATGTAGGTCCTGTTGCGAACGACAATATTGCGAATATGAGGTCTTAACGATCCATCTTGACAGACAGTCTAGCCTTGAACGGGAATGCACCAAAGATCTTCCTGAAGGTCAACAAGCGCGGCTTGCCATGGGTATCACTGATATTCTGTGGCGCGTTTGGATTACTGTCATATATGGACCTTGACGATGGGAGCGGTCGCGTCTTCGGATGGTGAGTGGTAGGCTAACAGGAGCTTCATCCTTGTGCTCAATTACCTCGACCCAGGTTTTCGAACATGTCTGTCAAACTCTTCAGCCAAGTATAAAACGTGACTGAACGTCTGATCAGGACGGCCATTGCCGGCCTCCTTAGTTGGTTTGGCATTGCTGTGACATATGTCCGGTTCCGGAAGGGCTTCCGAGCGCAGGGTATTGACCGCAGAACGCTACCATACAGAGCACCTTTCCAGCCTTATGCTGCGTGGTATGCTGGAACCATGTGCTTCCTCATCTGTCTTGTACGCCTGTTCGCCGTGATCACAGACACCACCACTGACAGCTCTCACTTGCAGCTTAGTGGCTGGAATGTCTTCCTTTCGAACAGTTGGAGCACTGCGACTTTTATTACCACTTATCTACCTCTTGTACTCTTTCCTTTGACTTACATCTTAGTACGTATATTGAGGCGGACAAGATGGGTTAGACCAGAGGATATGGACTTCAAGTCGGGACTGGAGGAAGTTATGGCGGCTTCGTGAGTGTCCGTTAAGAGAATACCTATATCGATGACTGAAAGAATATCTTAGATTCGAGGAGCCTCCTCCTCGAAATGCGGTGGAACGTATTTGGGGCTGGATAGTACGTCACATCGAAGTACACCGGCTCTGTTTTGTGCTAACGCCGTTCGGAATAGATGTAGGATACTTCGCAGATCTTGTAAGAGGCGATAGTATCAAAGTGGCTGCCGTACACGTCTAGTGCTATGAAAACGTGGATTGACATCTTCCTGTCGCACAATGTTAGGATTGTCGCCAAAATCGATCTACGAACACTTTACAGAGATTAGAGAGCCCGATTCTGTTGTATCGGGCTGTGCGACTGTTCCGATTGCAGATGCATATACTCCCATCTCGAAAGCCCCCTGAAGTACTCCTACGTGGTGACTCGGCGACGGTGCTATATTTAACTCAGCAAGGGAACATGGAACGGTGCTGACTTCATTTGCATACCGTGAAACATGAGCCAGATCAAACGCCAGAGGAACTTGGCATTGCGTGGCAAGCAGTCTTGCACGAGTTCAGACTCTCTTTGCCAATCCTCGCAGGACCTTTTCCATCTCTTTTTGGAGGTTATGTTCGTATGTCATCCTATCGCTCATGACCCGCTGAACAACGTACATTTAAGAGAATACAGACACGGTTTAAAATGTGCGATCTAGGGACCTCTATCCAGGATAGTCCCTGAACTGAAACAGGATCTGGGACATCCGCAAGCAAGCGTGGGCGCATTTCCTGAGACGCCTAGTGCTCCGATCGGCGTAGCTCATGATGAATAGTTTATTATCAGTACCGATGCGTATAGTAAACCCATGAGTCGTAATTTAATATACTAGTTACCGTATCAATTTGGATAGTTCACCGGAGGTCTCCTGGTATGGCTCCGCAGATACCGTATCCTGCGCAATATTATCCCCAGCGAGCTCTCCGGCCAATTGTCAATGGGTATCCAGTCGTTCAGGACGGGGTTGGAGGTCCACGAATATGTCATTGAAGACCAGGAGGAAAAACATGAATGGGATGTGATGATATCATGATGAGTCTCCAGAATTCTATCTGAAGGCTACGCCTATGGTTCGGCATGGGACTCAAGTGGCGACGCGTAAGTATGTAGGAGGAGCGACATATGCATCGACGGTTATCCGGGCCGCTGATAACGCCAGCATAAATCTCGAACGCTTCCATGTCTTTCGGATTGACTTCTCTGCCAGGATTTTGTACAGATGAGCATCTCGCTGTCGATGACCCAAGTGCAGACCGTCATACTGAGGACTTTGATGAACCTCGAACGCGTCATCATGAAGAACCGCCTGAGCCACGGCTCTCGGACTGCGTGTTACAGCTACAGAATGAGCGATATGTCCTTGATGAAGTCAGCCCACGAACCGAAGAGAAGATCTTGACTCTTGAGTCGCGTTGTGTTCGCGTTTTGCTCTGTTTCGCTACGAAACGTGATGGTTACTCATCACATGAGCCAAGCGAATGGTGTGACATTATATCACGCGCTACGAGCCATGCTATTCGTCGGCTGCCACAACTGTGGCAGCGTCCTCAACTCGTTCGAACATCCATGTCCTCGCTGTCTTCCCCCTCGGATCCATACCCATACCCATCGCGCGAGAGATCTGAGACATATAAACCAGTTTAATTACGGGCATCAGGGGTACTTCGGAACCGCTAAAGGCTGGTTAGTAAATGTCCAGCTCTACGCCAAAACACCTGATTTGCTTACTTGTCCAGACAAGGTCGCTCCCCGAGTGTAGCAGGCCAGGTGGGGTAGCGGTGTATGCGCAAGAAGTTCGAGGGAAGCAGCGATAACACCGTCCGCGGCTGCCAGGGCCAGCTCTAGCTCTGTTTGAACGTCTAAACCAACAACTGTGGCGTGTTGAGGCTTTCCGTGGGCGGCGACGGCGAAGATCCTCGAGCTGCCCGTGATTGCATCACGACGTGATATTCTCAGAGGAACACGCTCGCCGGCTGCGCACAAAGTAGCCTCGTTGTGTATATCCACAGCTTGCCGTGCTTAGTCCTTTCGTCGGAGCTTGGGCCCCAATTCTGCAGGCCTCGTCCCCTCTACAAGGAGTAGTGGCCACGTCCCTGCCACCAGTAAATCTACGGCACCACAGACATCCACTGGTACTGTCAGATGCACTCGCCGTGCTTGCGGATTACCAGGGGGCTCTCTGGTCACGATTTCTGTATGGAAGAATTGCTGAGATTCTCGCCTTGATGCACGGGGTGATGCTGCGGCAACTAGGATGCTTCCTTTGGGGTCCCCGTCCCTGCCGTACAGAGTGCGAACCATGCTCGTAGCCAATGGATGGGTTAGCGTAGACGTTCCTGATCAGATTCCGGCGCGAAGTCGTCGGTCCCTGCTGGGACTGCGCCACGTGTGTGGGTATCGAAAGTGCGTGAGGAGCCGCGCACTGTTCTAGATGACCGTTACGCAATGCGCGCCAGCATCGGGGGCCTCCTTGTGCTGAGTATGGGCGGGGCCTTGTATTATCGATGAGAGAACATACTCCGATGTCAACGTGATATCACATACCCATTTGCATCAGCTTCTGGGTTCGCCAGAAATCAATTTGAAACATCCCACGCTCGTTGGTCCAACTCCGCGACTTGCGGCGCTCCGGAGTTCATGCTGGACCCGTGGAAAGACAGATCAGGGATCGACGGGTCTCGCCGTTCATAAGTTGAAGTTGCAACCGATACCTTCTCCCCAGGATCCTCCTCTCCCTGCATTTCTACTTGTCCTACCTTCATTATGTGGTCCGAGTTCGCAGATGTCGATCCGCACTTCTTCTTCTGGGCTACGATGTCGGAAGCCACGCTACAACCACCAGCAGAGAACCAAATCGACAGATATGCAAACAACAGCCTCTGCCGCTACACACCGATGAGCATGGATCGACAGCTTCGCAAGCCGCCCATCAAGATTTCAAAGGTCTCAAGGCTGAGGACTGCGTGCCCGTATTATCGGAATAAAGATAAACTTCAGGTGAGGAGTCTTCGGATGTAGCAGAATAGACGCAAGAGTCTCTCGATCACTGATGGGTGATGACCTGGCGAGATCTACGCGCCCTCACGCGGTTACATTGTTCTTCAAAACCGTGCAATGGAGATACATCACTGACCAAATCCTTGCTGCAGAATTATCAATGTACCGAAAATGAAAGAATAGTGAATGCACCCGCTGGACAGCACTCATACGAATGCCACTCCGGTCAGGTCAGTTACAATTCTTCACATTTCGGTAGCAATGTGTCTCAGCAGTATGCAGGCGGGAGAGTTAACTCTTCACGAGGCGTGCACCAGCACGTATGGTGGCGACGCGCCGTTCAGTGGTATGTTCCAGACGTGCGATCACATTCCATTCCATACTATACTGAAATATCTCGATCAGAATATGCAGAGCTGAAGCATGCCAAGCTGCATTGTGATTTCATCCCTGAACCAAGTAGGTCCTCCTTCGATCAGCCCGATCAATGTTGATTGACGCACCTGTAGCTCCACCGACGCCCCCGGCTTCCCAGATGGCCTCGATGGCCTCGACGCCCTCAACGCCCTTGACGCCCTCTACGCCTTCGTTGCCCTCATTGCCCCCGTCACCCACCGAGGTCGAGGGAGGCGCTAATCGCCGTCAGTTTGATGCCGTAGCGTCGTGGGGATGGCCGCGGATGGACGACAGCGACCCATCCTCGAAGCTGGTCGTCGTGAATAGGTACTCCCGCACGACAGGCACTAAGGTGAACACCGTCGCCTTGTCGAAGGTCGTCAGGCCGAGGAACAGGCCTGGAGGGCCATGCATTTTCTGCACCGACACTGGGAGAAAGTGTTCTGGGAACAAAGAGCTGAGAAAGCCGTGCATGTGAGTCACGCCTCAACTACGCATTGATTCTCAGCGTCGTATTACCTTTGCGGTAAGATGAGCGCAGATTTGTTATCTGCGGCCCCCGGATACTCCTCGGCGTCGTCGGAGGTCCTTGCTGCAGTCTCCGGGGATATGCTGGATGGTCCTTGAGAGTCTTTTGCTTCATTGCTTAGTCGCGTTCGCTAGAGCCCGGGTGCTGACTAAAACGTTACTAGGGTTTGCATTGAGAGAGGTCTCACGTGTGAATGGAGAAAGTATGCGTCGGATTCGAATGCATGATCGAGATGTACGCGAATCGTACTGCTATGCTACGTGCATCACTCTTGTTCATCATCGTGTTGTTTTGAAGTTTGGCTTGCTCTAATCTGGTTTCTGTGTCGTGTACTACTGGGTGTCTCGGCGTTCACGGCTGTGCTTCTGTAAGAGTTTCTGACTTCTGATATAATACCATTTCGTTGTAACCAGCTCGAGGGAGGAATATTGCAAGCAGTTCGGTTGATGTCAACGAGTGTAAAACGCAGAAGTGGGCCTGCGTTCTACGTACAGGCTGCGAGTCTCCACGTCTCTTTCGTTTCACGTGATTTGCCCGACCACAAACGCCCGCGAAGTGCCGTCATCTCGCCCGGAGGGCAAAAAATATCATAGGTTCACCACTGTCAGCTATAAAGACAAAGTGCAGTAGGCGGCACGCTGGCAAAGATGCCAAAAAAGCGTAGTAAGGGCGTGCCACCATCCTTAGTCTGGACTTTATACGCCATTTTACATCCTCGATGTGAAAGCGACCTCACCTCTGTTCAACAACGAACTGAAGTACGGTGACTACTACGTGAGGCATCACCGCCGTGTCTCCCGCTGATCAAGAGAGCTCGAATGTTACGGACTGTGCCAGCCATAGGCGTGTTTCTCTGATGCATTCCGCTCTTGTGCAGCAGTAATTACATGGATACGGTTCCATGGAGAATGCCAAGGAAGTTGCGACAAATGGTTGGCCACTATGATAATGTCTGAATGTGGATGCTATACTAGATCAGTGAATCAAGTCTCTTTCTGCAAACGTGCCAGGGCCGTGCATCTGCAAAGCAGAGGCAAGGTGTTCGTCAACGTTATGACCAACATCCAACAGACTCGCATAAGCCCATGCCGACCGTGCTGCGTGCAGTGGTCAAACTTTTGCAGGCCCCTCGTGACCCAAGATCAGCGGCGTCATCCAAATGAAGCGAAAACAAAGAAGATTCAAGCAGGACGGCCCGACCTGTTGCATGACTACTTTGTCTCCGGAAGCGTCAGACGCCGTAGTAACCCGCTCCACCCCTCAGCAAGCCTTGAGTCTAAGCATTCGCGTTCCAGTGCGACTTCCTGACAGCTTTAATGAGCTTTTGCAGCGCAACAGCGAGGTGCTGATGTGTCTGATATCTGAACCCCTCAGCACCATGCGTAAGTGACCGAGAAGTGGAAGCAGTGCCAAATCCACTCAGAACCGTGTGTCTCCCTCCAATAACAGTCAGCCAGTCTCAGATGTCGACAAAAACCAGTGATAGAAGGGCCCAAGGCAGTGAGATAGACATGAGAACGAGGAACGTGGTGGTTCCAGACAAAGCCGGACTGGGCGCGTGGCTGATGCGAAGCGAGTCCAACTTCGGCTACGAGGCTGAAGACGGCCACAACGAGCACAAGCGTCCTCCTCACGTCTCTTCCTCTGGACAAAGACCATATCGGCTTCCATATCGTCAGGGTCATCTTTTCAGTCGATTAAGCTCTTGGTCTGGATCCTTCAAAAGCCTTGTCGCTGGGTTGAGTGTTCGCGACCTGCGCCCGTCCCACAACAATCTCTAGCCACAGCTCACAAGTAGATCAACACCACACATCCCAGCAAGCCATAATCTCTTGCGATGCAACGCCCAGACCATCCGACAGGTGAAGCCATGATTACAGACATCCCCGGACCCTCCACGCAACTAGAAGAAACCCAAGCCACACAGTCCACGCAAGACGCATCTCAATCCTCCCAACCCAACCCTCTCATCGACGCCCACCTCTGGGGCTATCTCATACCATGCAACCCCTCAGTACACCGTATCGATTTCATCAAGACGAGGCCACAATACACGATCGGTCGCAATCCCGACCACAGCGACTGCCGCCTGATGGGAATGAAGATCAGTACGTGTGGCTGATAGTCTACACGCGTTACATGCGATCTGAACGCGTTACCCCTCGCAGGTAACACGCATTGTCGCATATCGTGGGATGGGAAGGAGGATAGAATTGCCGCGATCACCGTACATGATCTGTCGAGCAATGGAACCTTTGTGCGTCTAACGTGGTCGTCCCAAGAACCTCTTCCTCATTGATTCTTTACAGGTGAACGGGATTAAGATTGGCAAAGGCCGACACGCGCTTCTGCACGACGGAAATGAGATCGCGTTCGGTACAGTTGCTCCGCAGACGCAAAATGGAGGCGCAGAAGATTATCGTACGTAATCTGCCAAGTCACGCCCTTGGTTGCGCTCACCATCCGCAGGCTATGTATTCAGACATGTCGCTGCTGGTGAGCCAGCGACCGGGCTGCACGCCGAATATCAGATAGATCGCGAACTCGGCAAGGGCTCTTTTGCGACTGTGATGCGTGCCATGCACCGTGCCACCGGCAAGTGGTTCGCAGTGAAAGTTATACAACGGAGCCGACTGCGCTCGACGGATTCCCAAAGCTTCACGAGGGAAATCAGCATCTTGGAGCGACTGCAGCATCCGAACATCTGTCAGTTCAAGGAGTCGATCATGGAGGCACACACTATCAGTGAGTCATAGGGCCCTCCTTTGACAGCCAGTTGCTTATTCTCCGGGATAGACCTTGTCCTGGAGTATGTCCGCGGAGGAGACCTGCTCGATTTCATTCTCAAACACCACGGACTGCGTGAGTACCGTTGCCAACTGCGTTATAGCATGCCGCTGAATATTAGCAGCCGAGCCACTGGCGCAACACCTTACCTACCAGATCTGTGACGCCCTTTCGGTACGTTCCCGTAATCTCATGAACAGGACGATCCCGTTGATGTACTGATATCTCTCTCAGTACATCCACGACCAAGGCATTGCACATCGCGACCTCAAGCCCGAGAACATTCTGTTGACTGATGAGAATCCTCCACGAGTCAAGGTTGCAGATTTCGGCCTCGCCAAGGCTGTCGATAGTTTGACAATGCTGCGCGTGCGTGTCATACCTATTGAGCCGTCAGTCGTCCTACTGATGTGTTCAAGAAATAGACTATGTGTGGTACGCCTTGCTACCTTGCCCCGGAGGTGGTTCTCCAGACACGAGATGAAGGATATGATCACGTTGTCGACAGCTGGAGTGTCGGTGTAATCGTCTTCTCGATGTAAGTTTCTGCCTTCAGGCATTACGACGTACTGATGGCGACATGATCTTAGGCTTACTGAATCCAGCCCTTTCACCGACGAAGACCCGAATCTTCAGGTAAAAGCCAGAATCCTGTCACGGACTGTTGAGTGGGGTCTCCTCAACGAGCGTCGTGTGAGCAGCGCAGGTAGGTATATTGCATATATCTGAAGCGTATTTCTCACACCATTTTACAGCGGAGCATTTTGTCCGTCGTCTGCTCGACTACGAACCCCGGTCTCGCTTGACGCTGAACGCCGCCCGTGACCATCCCTGGCTATGCATGCAAAAACAACAGGCCATCTTGGCCGGTACCTACCGCGAACGCACCGCTTCCCCAGAACCTAGACCCATCCCTGTCGACGCATCTATGTATTCGGTCCTTGAAGATGAGACGTCGGAACCAATTGATGAGGAACCTATGGATGCCGAGCCCACCTATTCGCAGGGCTCGGCACCGTCCCAGCAGTCTGGGCCATCTCAGGGTGCCACTCACTCGGAGCACTCGACGCCGCGAGCCATTCCTGGAGCGTTCCCTACTTCGCAATCTGATGGCGACAACCGCACAAGTTCGCGTCTACAACGTCGCGCAAACGTTACTGCTGCATCTCAGGAGACCGGCAACGATCCTCTTGATGTTTCTGTCGACGAAGCCATCGATAGCGCCTCTGTGGATGGCCCTTCTACCTTGTCATCGCAGGCGCCTCGCAAGCGCAAGGCCTCCCTTGACTTCGAAGCCTCCCTTACCCCCATGGAAGAGGAAGAGGAGGAGGAGGAGGAAGAGAGTGATGAGCAACCGATGGCGAACGGCCGCAGGAGAGGGAGAGCTGCAGCTGCCACGCCTGTCACCCCAAGGCGAGGTCGGGGTACTCGTGCACGACCACCGCCTTCTACAAGAGGTCGAACCTCTCGAGGATCTAGCGCCATCAATTGCTCTATGGAAGCCGCATCGAGCGAGGGTCGCCCCAGACGATCCGGCAGGCTCAATGCAACGACGCCGCAAAAGGCGCCGCGAAGAGCTTAAGCTGTATATCATCCAGACCTGACGATCTACTTGACTTCTGCTCCTACATGTGCTTTCTTGATTTCCGCCTGCTGTGCTATGTTCTATATTCCCTGTACCCGTCAATCTTGGGACATCTTTGCGAAGATCTTATATACTCCCACTTTGTTACGCCTGCATCTATTATTGTCATATCGTCCAGTGTAATGACAGGCCATAGTCACACAATATCATGAATGTGTATTCCTCGGTTCAGTTCTGTGACTACTACCCAATTTTTAATCGCACATCGTGAGGCAGTCTCCGGCGCATCCTTGGCCATCCTCAGGGTGCCATAGGTTCGACTACTTGGCAGGTGTGAGCGCTTGAGCGCTCGAGCTCTGTGGTCCGACTGAGATGCAAATATTGACTGTCGACTTCATATGAACGCTGCCGTATTTACTGGGTCGAATTGACGAAAGTATTCGACGTTCTTTTCTTCCTTTATGTCGTGAAACAGGTACATCCATAACACCATCCACCAATGTACTATGTGAATGTGATGCGTCACCATACTTTACTACTGAGTGCATTACTTGAGAACTGAGGCGGTCACAAAAGTCGATAATGACAAATCAAGTGACATTCGCCGCGATGGTGAACGTGGTTGTGACAGCTGTATATATCCTGTACGACATCAGAGTGCCGACGCTCAGCCGCTCAAACCGTACGTAGCCTCATGATGTCCCCTTCGTCTGTCATGACGATCGCTGTCCATGCCAGCAGCCTTGCACGTAATTCATCGAGGCTCGTCGCGAGTGAATGATGATCTGGGTTTCATCTGTATATTACATAGTGTCTGAATGCGTGGACATGTGAGTGCATGACTGTCAGGTAAGCCGCTCCTAGCGGAGCATTCTTCCTTGGGGGACTAGCATTTCCAGCTACATGATGGAAGAAAGTCATCTTGTCCAAAAATTGGGCGCAATGCTTCTGTTTTTGGCGAAAAAATAATGTCCACTGTTAGTCTAAGACGGTGATCAGATGCTCCACGTGGGTCTCGAGCACCCGAAAGCAAATGAACACAAGGACAATGCATGACACATACTCGGATTTACCCCTCATACATAATCGTGACAATGAAAATGTTGCTTTTGTCTGGACATATCTAAATAAAGTGTCATAATGTACTCTCTTCTCGGCACGACCTAGTACGCACTGTATATACATCCCATATAATCCCATGATTCTAACAGTATCGCTGAACCAACACTGGGTTTTTCTCACGCGGGCATTTCCCGGCGCAGAATAGCTGTATCTCCTGACCCACGCTACAGGCCAAGTACCGAGTGATTCCAGAGTAGCATCATGGCAATATCACACCTTGCTCAGATGCGTCATATAAAACAGTACTGAGGTGAGTTATTAAACGCAATGCTACCTGCATTTTGTCGAATTACAAAGCTTTATGATAGGTACATATACGATGTATGTCATCCCAGATGAACATACCAATTCACTCCGAATCAAGAACAAGATGCGTTCAGACGTCAGTCATCGCGCAGTACTGTGTTCATCCAAGACGAGCGTGGCTTCAAGGTCTTCGGCATTGACGCAGGATCAGGTGAATTGACGGCTTGAGCAGGTGCAGGTGCACGAGAAGAAGAAGCGATAGAGCTGGAATCCGAGCGCCTCGATGATGGACTCTGTACGTAACTCATACTGGCCATAGAAGAGGAGGCAGCTGGAGGAGAAGTAAGAGGCCTGGGAGCCTTCGCAACAGTGCTGGGGCCGCGCGCGTTCTCCGATGTAGTGAGTGCTGTATCCGTGCTTCCTTCGGAAACCGCTTTCTTTGGCGGTCTACCTGCTCTCTTGATTTCCCTAGTGGTTTTGCAGATGAGGTTGCTCTGCACGCAAGGTCTAGGAAAGACAAGGCCCAAGTCAGCATCCAACTCAAACAATGCAGAGATGTCACGGTTCACGAGCAAGACCGTCCCAAGCCATCAATGTACATCGCAATGTACAGCACGCTGGTTCACGAGACATCAGAATGAGGAATCGACTTACTCGCATGCGCCTCCCTCAGGACGTTTGATACATTTGATCTTTCTGACGCTACATAGATCGCAGGCACGACCACTGTCCATCACTCTGGGTCTTCTTACTTTGGCGGGGGGACGCTGAGCGAACTTTGACTTCGACTGTGCCTTTGATAGGGAAGGCCCACGATCGCCACGACAGAATCCACTCGGGACGACCTGAAGTGCATCGGTGTTACACCTGGTGCCACTGGCCTCATCATCCCAAATGAAATCCCATGGTGGCAGAACAAGTCTCGGAAGCGGATACGGGTACTGCAATTCCCCGTCGTCATGTGGCACCTTCACCTGTCCGTCACTATCATACCCCGCAGCCGTAGATGACTGAGCAGAGGATGATATTGCGGACGGACTAGGTGGATAAAGTAAATCGCCCGGATCGCTGTAACGTTCATTCTCTTGTTCGTCCTGGATTGTTGTCCAAGATGGGAGTGTCAGGACGGAATCTGATGGCAATCGTTCGGTCAAAATTGCGCAGTCGCCTACGGAAGGATTCAGTTATGCCTACCATTAGGACTCGAGATAGTTGGGGCAGGAGATTGGTCAGAAGGGATTGTACTCTCCCGTCTCGAGGAATTTTTGTGGGTTTCATTGCTTTCCATATGTTCTGGTAGATTAATGTAAGGCGAGCCGATGCAAAGTCACTAAGTAGGCGTGCCTGCTAAGGTGCTGAGATGACGAGGAGTGGGTACGGGAAGAAACATGTCATGCCGGAGGAGCTTTTGTGGGCGGAAGGACGGCAGTTCGCGTCTCGGTTCAAGTTCAGATTGAACCGCCATGTTGTCCGCGCATCTCGATGCGCCACAGAGCAACGAAAATCAGCAACGGGCCAACTACAGCTGTGCTCGGTGCTCGATGTTGACCGCACATCATAGATAAGCTCCCAAATACGTCCGATCGCGATGAACTTCGCGTGGTAGCACAATAGGCATCGTGGTCGGCATATATTTCTGTGAACACGTATCCTCCGCAATGCATGCCGGGGATTCAGTTTTTGAGCCATGTGACTACTTCCACAGAGACATCAGTAATCAGACAAGAAGTACCACAGCCTGAGGGATAAATGAGCCGATTGGGCCGTTTGCGGCTCGAGGTTTCTCTGCCGCGGCTGGGCAGCCGAGTGAAGCTTCCAGTTTTTGCGCCGCGAGCTAGCCTGAAGGGTTCATGCGTTCATCAGAGTGCATTGGTAGCGCATTCTCTCAGTTGAGAAGTCCACCTAAGGCATGCATAGTCAACGATGCCAACCGAGTCTCAGTCTAAATTGAGGATATGACCGACGGTCGTTTCTGTAATCAGACGATCAGTAGGTATAGATGCTCGGCTGCCATGGCCCTCAGAAGCAAATGATCCGTGTCGTGGGGAGCATGGATATACTTCTACTCCGTTGAATCGCACGCTTTTAGAAATTCAGAGAATTCGCCGCATCCAGAACAAAGGACGCTTGGAAAAGGAAGGATTGTTCTGGCATACACCCGGTGTGAAGAATTGACTGCATCTTCGTGCGCCGGAGCAGTAGGGCCATACGTGAGCCTACCTTGAAACATAATGTCAATAAACCAGCAGTAGACTCCAATTTCAAACCTACAGAACACGGGCTAGTTCCGCTGAAGAAGACCGCACCAAGTCATGTCAGCGTCTGCGGTTCAACGGGCGCTCACTCTGGTGACGCTGGCCGCTTGATGATTTTGCCGGGAGATCAGCGCTAATTGCAGTACCCGACTCAGACGAATCACGATTGAGTATTTGAATTGCTGGAGTCCGCTTGTCTCGACTCCGGCACCTTGCAGCGGATCGTATGAGGAGTTGGTTGTGCAATAATGATGAACTATACGTATGGGACTACAATGAACCTCACGACAGGCTACGTGGCTTGCTTGTCCGCTGTCCTATGGGAGATTTCTGCCGAGGACGGGAGAGTTTATTGTCTTATCATTAGGCCATTTCCCCCGAAACCGTTCTGTGCATTTTGCACCACCAAGGGGATATGTAACGGACTGATGACACATGGCATCGTGAGCTTCACTTTTTTGTAGAGTTTCGCTCAGGAAACCAGATGATTCAACCCATCCGTTTCTAGATACTTGGCCCCGAAACTCTGGATCGTGAGCGGCGATGCCATTACTGGCTTCTGGTTACCATAGTGTCGCGCGAGCGAAAAGATGTGGAACGAGGGCGTCAGATCCCAGTACATCGGAATCCACACCCAGCTCAGCCATGCTCCTTGAGCGCATGTCCTCGTATCGCGCGACGAGTACTCAGAGAGAGCTAAGTGACTGATCAAACACGTGGTACGGGTCCGGTCCCTGGTGCGGCTAGTATGCTCGTTTGTTGATTAGAAATGCGGTTAAATCTCGGTATGTGATCCATTGCGCGCAATAGGCGCTAATCCGACATTCCGCGATGCTTCCATCAATGTCTGGTTTCACATGCGCATGTGGTAGAGGGCTCAGATGCAGTACCACGTGGGATGGAAACAGAGGTCATCCGTCCTACTAGAGCGGGCGAGTACTCCACTTGGCGTGACATGCGGTCCTGAGTTTTCGACGGAACAAGTCGTAATGCTCTTTTGTGTACATCCATAGGTAGAAATTTCGGAGGTCTATCATAGGCTATAGCTTGTGGTCAAACTTGAGAGCTCCGGAGGTGATGAACCGCTGATGTTGCGTTGGTGGCGGTGAGAGAAATAGCAACCTATAATTGAAGCGGAGACTCGCTTCGGCACACAGAAACTGAAGATAGTACTGACAGCGTTGCGACGCCCGTCCCAGCAAGGTCTTCGTCGGATAACAAGTGCCGAATCTAGACTAGGCCTGTCACCGGTGTGCAGGTTGTAAGCATGTAGCATTCCACCATGTGGTTTAGCAAGGTGCATTGCAGCCTCATCAGCTCGATCCGACAATAGTTGAACATGCGGTACAAGCAGAGAAGCTGGGTGCAACCAAAGTGTTCTCCTCCGACGGGTTAATATAGCTTAACTGCCGAGGATGTACATGAATAGGCCAATTTTGGAGCAACGCAAGTTCGTTCAGATTTCGTTCGAATTTCGTTCAAATCATCCAAGGGGCCATTCAAAACGAGGTGATTTCAATCAAAGACACGTGGGTGGTCACAGGAACTAAACACTCACTGAGGTAACACTCACAGAAGAGGGTACTATCACAACGCAATGTGCGACCCGGCGAGAATCGGCAAGAGGGCGCAGTCAAGTGTTCGGATGCTCTAGTCACCGCCACCTGATCAAAGATTCCTAAATTGCGAGACCGGTTAGCTACCACGGACCCGATGGAAGCTGAGGAAACAAGTGATCTTGTTTGCCACGCACTGCATAGCAAATATTGGTATATTACTATTGATCGAGACATGTGTCAAGCATGCGGAGTCTAGGCATCACCTGTGTACAGACTTGCACAGGAGGGTAATTGTTCAAACTGAGGCTTCGTACACGCAAGGATGGCGCTATAGCTGCACATGCAGATCAAAAGCTTACCTCAGTCCAATATACCTTAGCGCGTCAAACATGAAGCGGGGAGAGGCCTTAATTCAACATAGAGCACACGGTCAGCATAATTGAAACGCACCTCGTCGCAATCAAATGTTGTAGCAAGACAACGAGCTCATTGCCTACCTCACAATGAGCAGCCATAAGCCGTGGTGGTGATATGCGTTACACACCCTGAGCTCAGGGATGCCATGCTATGCAGGATCTTCACAGAGACCACCCCCAACAGCCGCCACCGGTCAACCTCAATCACACTCCCTCGTGTATCGGCGAATTGCACCTTAACACATACACCACCAGGACAAACAATTGTGACAGATTATCAACAGAAGCCAGAATCTGTCAACCCGTCATTAGAATATTCCCGCGACGATCAACGTACGAGATTCTACCGGTGCACCGACTCGTAGTTGACCTCATCTTCCGGACATGCTCCCGGTTGCCAAGCGGAGCCAATCCGCAATGTTGCCTAGCTCCTGGTAGTGTCAGTACTTCCTAGTGACCAATCGCTCAGCAATATGTCTGTTCCGTGTAATCTGACGGGTACTATATCTTCTACTGGTAGCATGACAGTCTCGGGCATATCGGTCTGAAATGATGTCAACGATCATGCGGCCCATCTTTTGAGCAGTTTGTCTTGTATTGCACGTTCCGTAATAGACCTGCAGAGTCTATTGAGTGCGATAGCAATCGATCGCTTGAATAATGAGTAAGTGCAGTGTTCGAGACTTACGGGTTACGGGAACCATATGTACGAGGATCGGGAAGACGGTATCCATATCCTCCAATGTAGAGTAAAGGTGTAGAATAGTTGTTATTAGGGCCAGTCACTCAGGTGTGGAAGAATGCATGCCGATGCCCAAGTTCCGCACGATGAAAAGGCCGAACGAAACCAATCCTCCTCAGCCTCGCGGCGTGCGTGCCAGCAGCCGCCCGCTGTCAGCCGTGGGAAGAAATGCGCAGGAACATATATTTCCTTTTCTGTTATTCAGTACCTGCAACAAGCCAACGATTCTGTTGAGCTAGGTACTCCAAGTGTGGATTTATTAGTCTTTTGGTTTGCTATCAACGCATTGTGGGATTTCGAAGAATTATGCGGAGAAACGCGGGTGGGGGTGGCTCACACGAGCCACTGTGTGGTAAAAAAATTAAAAAAACCTTGTTGGTGATTCCCGGGGCAAGCATACTTTCTAGATCATGAATTACGTTCCACGACATAAAGTCGAGCCCGCGCAAAATCGTGACATTCAAAGCGGTGTAGTAGCTTGCGGCTACAGTCAGGTATGATCAAATTCCGCAGTGACCGCGTTCACTTCTCACAACTTGCAACGTCTAGCTGCGGAGCTCGGATTGTTGGATAGAAGGTAAATTCGAATGACAGGGCTCTCATGCAACCTGGCTCCCAGTCATGATGAGCGATGTGCCGTCTCCGCCACTCTGGAACTTTGCGACAATGCCTAGGCTATAGTCGCGCCCATCACGTGGATTGTCAGGACGTCGTGTGACAAGGCATGTCAAGTGGTGTTGTTTAGCGTCATACGAAGCTGACTGCGCTCCAGAGAGCGACTATATATAAGCGTTCCATCAGCGCAGTATCGCAAATGATCAGCTATCATGTCCAGGACTCCTACTGCAACCGATGCAGACGAGAGTAACACAAGCCCTAACCTCAAGTCCCACGTAATGACTGCGGAGGGTAAACCGCAAGATGGAGAGAAATTTGAAGAAGAGACAAATGTCAAACATGATCACGAGAGCGTAACTTCCCGCAGCGATGACATATCTGTGGGGAGTACCTTCGCCCCAGACAGAAATATCTCGGGGAGCCGCAATGGTGAGACCGCATTGCCGAGCCAGCTTTTGGGATGTCACTGACAATTGCATTGTGAACGTAGTCAGAAGAGTCGCTTGGCCTGTTCCACAAGTGATCGTTCGTTACGGAAACTTAGAACAAGCCTGGGGAAGAGAAGGGCTAAAACAATTGGGCCTCCAGGTAGGCATCGGGGAAACTGGGCGCATTGCTGTAGGACTGACGGACTTCTCAGGAAACACATCGAATGATGTGTGAGGCATTCATCACTGGGGCCGTGGCCGGCAACGTCCGAAAACGTAGGAAAGCACACGAGGAATCGCCCTTGCGCAGGGCAGTCTTCTTGATGGGCGTGTTCCACGCGACATGTGGTGGCCGTGACGAGAAGCCTGTGCAGTTGCAAGCGGTAGGGTGGAGGGAGATGATAGACAATGTTGAAGAAATTATTTTGATGCATAAGTCCTGAGTTATGTCAGTGCGTGCGATGCTAAGGATCATCAGCACTTTTCGTTCAGATTCTTGTCCCGGGCATCGCAGGCACTGACAGCATCAAGGGCAGCAATAGGATCAACAATAGCGAAGAGTATGACGGCTCCGGAGATGCGTTAGCGACACTTCGATGTCCAGTGCAGCATCCTGTAAATTGTATAAAAATATCAAGATACACGCCCATAATGCCCTGGTGGCGTGCCTGCGCAACGCCGACGTTATGCATGAACTCCTCTGCATTGCAGGAGTCGCGACTCGTAAAGAGAGACATGCATACCACCATGTCGAACGACTCTCATCTCGATGTAAAGTGCTGAATGTGCAAGACGAACCTATCCACAATCAGGTAGTAACAGCGTCGGCGCGTGTGACCTTGAATGAGAAGGACCCGATACGGAGTGAATTCTTCAAACGAGACATTTGTCCTGTCAGGGGAAAGCACGGGCGGCATCTGGTAGGCACCTCGCGGGAACATCAGCACTGAGATCACTCACCCTCACGGATTGACCGAAAGCAATTCTATTAGCCGATTCCGCAGGTAGCTGTACGCCGCAAAGATACGGAGCAGGCTTGGGGAGGGCAGGGTTCAAAGCACTAGGGTTGCAGGTATGCACAAGTGAAGTTTCACAGAAGCACGACTCACAGAGATATTGCGCGGCCATCAGGGCATGAAACCCCATGCCTTATGGGTATTCTTCTCTGGGAAAAAATCAAGGAGAGCGAACGTGCGAGTAGGAAAGCATACGAAAAGCTGGACTTCCGTAAATATAAAAAGCTCCTGGGCGCGTTTCAGAAGAGGCGGGGTGGTGCTGACAAGAAGCCCTTGCGGCTGCAGCCGGTTGGCTGGGGACAGTTTTTAGACAACGTAAGGGAGATCATAGTGGACTATTCGCCACCACAAACCAATCAAAACGGATGGAGGCTGACATGTTCAAAATTGCAGGAGGCTTGATCATCAGTGGGTTGGTGGGCAAGCCGGGCGGCAATGACGCCGCGGATTGTAGTATGTGCAAAGAATGCGTAGATTGTGATAGCGGGAATTATAGCTATATAGATATAAATATTGTCCGGAGACCGGGTATTACCATAACTGTCTGCATTCGCCCATCCCGGAGGAAAGGCTGTCGGAACATGTCGAGCTGCATTCCAGTCCACGCAAAGCACATGCAAAATCTAGTTAGCTTCAAGCCATCCTGACTGTAGTCAGTGTCCGTGCTTCGCCACGAGCGGGAGATCGACCGGGGGCGAGGCTTTGTGCAACGTGGGTAGCATCAAGGGCTACCCCGTGTCTATGCCGGTGCAAAGGATAGCTGCCGGGAGAGTGGATCAGGGAACGTATCAACGAATGCGGTCCGGCAGCTCGTGGGTGAGGTAGTGCCAGATGTAGTGTGACCAGCCTTCGAGAACGCCAGCGCCGGACATGATGTGAAGGCAATCGCCCGTTGCGTGCTATACATATCGTCAATACAAGAGCAGTACGGGGAATGAGACAGACGTACGGCATCTGGTCGCAGGAGAGCCGGACGGTCTATCGGAAGGTAATGGATGTTACGGTACGGTGATGGCGGAGCGACAACCTCCTGCAAGGTTTCTTCTGTGAGTAACGAGGGCCATGGCACGATGCGAGTAAGCAGCGAGCGTACCTCGAAGATCGCATTGAAGTCCTTGATATCTGGCCAGTTATACCAGCCCCACCTGAACGGCTGGTACTCCGTCCATGGTTGGCGTTGCGAGTGGCAATCTTCGTGTCCAGGCAGGTACGCCCGGATAACTACCTGCTTCGACGTATCGCCCGAATGCCATATTGCCTGCTGAACCTCGTCTGCCCATACCCGCATCGACTCTTGGAAGAGCTCCAGTACCGCAGCGATGCCGTTATCCGCCGCAGTGTTATTCCTGAGTCCACCGAGAAGCGTTGTGGTCCAATGTCCTCCGGTACTGACGATGAGTGTGCCGTAGTTGCCCTCGGGAAGCGGTCTATAGAAGATCTCCATGTAATCGCGAGGGGACAATGACCAATACGCCTCGTCGCTGAACAAGTTGAACTCAGGGGGCGGGTGGTGCATCTCATGGTAGATGTCCTCAATCTCTGGCCTGTCGAGCAGTAGGTCGACTCGGCGGAAGGTGACAAGGGGCGTCGTGCTGACGTTAAAGCCGGGAGGGAATGAGAGGTACGGGATGAGCTCCGAGTTGGGGTCGAGATACAGATTCTGAGGCGAGGCGCGGTCGAGGTAAGGGTTTAGGTTGTAGTCGGGCGTCGCTCGGACATCAGGGTATAGCAAGCATGACAGCGAGAAAAAGTGGTTCTCGGTGACGGAATCTGATCATACCTGTCAGTCATTACACTGAAGTCCGAAGTGAGAACATGCTCACCGCCGATCAGAAGCCATCCTCCATCCTCAACCAGGTGCCGCAGCAACGCCGACCGCGCAAACGGCCGGATGTCGCAGTCATCACCAGGTGTCCACTCCCAGCTCGTCGCGCCCGGGAATCTGTCCCACTGCTCTTCTTTATCAGCGGCGAGGTGCCACCAGTACTCGCGCGAGCTCGCACAGGCCTCGTAGCCCATGAACTCAAGGGCGTCGGCCGACTTGGTCATGCGTGTGAGATTTGTCGGCAGTTCGGCCTTGCGTGTCCACGAGCCGTTCGCCCATGCTCTCGGAGGACATGATCCTTGTGCTGGCGGTGTCTTGAAGCCAAAGCGACTGACGGTAGAGGATACGGACGAGGAGTAGGTGTAGAGAGTGAGCAGGAGGCTGACGAATGCGCCGAGCCCAATAAGTTTAATCGTGCGCCCGCGCAGGCCGAATGGGACCTTCGCGTCCATGCCGCCACGCGGACTCTTTAGACCAGAACCCGAGCGTCCGAAAGAGCGAAATTCGCGACCGTCCGCCGCGTAGAAAGCGACGTCTTGAAGAAAAGCAAGAAGGGAAGAGCTGAAGGAAGCCTGCTCGACCTCACAGCCAACTCAGAACTGTCACCACCGGCACACGTGGCTAGGCACCACTTGTGGCGGCGAATATTAGCGACCTTTTGGCAGCGGCGGGATCGACGAGGATCGACATCTCGAACTTCCAGCCTCCTCCAGCCCCGTTCCTGAATATGGCTTGTATACTTTGACATCGAAAACGGATTCTTTGTTCATCTCTTCGTATTACAGACCCAGCAGAGCTCACATGGAGCACCCTCGCTCCGAGCGCCTGCAGGTGGAGCTGCTTGAAAAGAAGCCTTACACGAGTCGTACGCATTGACAACAGGTTGTAGTGGTGACGGGTACGATGAGGCTACAGATCCTATGGGGCTAGGCCAAATCGAAAAGATTAGTCGATTATACAAGGTCGTCCCCTGTACGAACTGATACTTCCGAATAGATAGGGGATCATTCATGCGCATATCGATGACCGTATTGCGGTACTCCTGGAAAGCCGAGAAAATTGGGGTCTCAACAGTCCTAGATGACTACATAGTGAGTAGTTGCCAATGTTGTTTTCTGCTGCATTGTACTCTGTACCCCTGCATCATGTCGGCGACCTTGCCGATATTTCGTTTCCCCTATTTGCCTTCGGGCAGACAGATGGATTCGGGACTGCCATCGTTGGTTTCGCTGGTGGTTCCTCTCTGTCTTTCTTTTGATCCTCTTCTCCTTCCGCAATGCCACAGGAGACGTGCCGGTGGTGAACTGTGGAACGGTGCGTCACCGGCATCTCGCCTTTACTCATAACATAACAAGGTGTGAAGTGTCTATGACATTCCAAAACATCACATTCTAAACTCCGAGCCTAAACACAATATACCAAATGGCTCGAAAAAAGGTAACTCCGGACTATGTCGAGAATATTCTGCTCGATGCATAGAGACCCCTGTCAAAGAGCCGGGGTTGACAGTGATCATCTACCTAGATTGTCCCCGGGCTCTCATTCGCTGGTGTGCATTTTGTTCGGAATCACACCACACCCCCGGTCGCAACTTTTTGGCTCTAGGCAAATGGGATTGATACTGTCTCGGACGGTACCGACTCTGTCCAAGTTGCGGTATGACTATCCGGTTGACGCGAAGAGCTTCGTACCTATTGCGGTGAACATGACCTACACGCGTGAAAATGCTAGCTCAGATTCGGCACTTTGTGAATTTCGACGACCGTTTAATTTTACTTCACAACAGCGAGGGCACACAAGGCCTGAAGTGGTCGTATTTGCGTCTCGAGAGGTTATCGGCATCAATACTGACTGGGAGGTAATTTTCCTGACAGCAAAACCTGGACATGATATGATAAAATCGTCTTAGCGCATGATTATCCATCTTTTAGGTGCGATAGACTTCGTCGATCCAACCGTCAGCTCACTTCGAATGCAGACACTGAACAGGAGTAGAGCTGGGGCGGTAATGGCCGCTACTGTCCTACAGTGGGAGTTCGAGACTAGCAGCCGCTTGCATCATTGCCGCCTTCTCCTTATTCGACTTCCTGCCTTTCTTTCGGACAATACGCGTCGCCTCGCAGACGACGTGATAGTCGTTCCCATTGTACATCTCACGGGCTTTGATACATGTCCTAAAATAAAGCATTCGTCAGGATGTGCGTGAAGCGGCAGGCGGGCCGGAGAGCGCCTTAGAAGCGAAGCTTCGTAGATCACGCAAACACGACGATTACATGCTTGCATCGTATCTTGCTGCATCTTGTCTGCCATACATGCCGTTTCTCCCCATTGTCATGGTCTCAAGAGATCGAGAATATACTCACATACAATCACTCTGACCTGGAGCAACGAAACACTTCACCTGTTTGCTATGACACAGGTCGCAGGCAAGTGGATTGTTTCGCTTCTTCACTGGGACGCCTGCATACGTATCGATCAGTAAGTTAAAGCAACTAACAGTGATCTTTGTACTCGATTTACCGATGTCGATCACAGTGCCCACAGCTCCCCTCTGGCGTTTGAGGCGAGGCTTTTGAGAAGGCGATTCTCCAGTGCGATGGCCTAAGTGAGAATCATAGTGTGAGTGTGCGCTCATATGGTATGTTTTACTGTGTGTGACATACCTTCATTCAAAGGTTCTTCATGTGCCCTGGGTTCGTGCACTCCTTCATCCCCATTAAGGACGTGACCGCGTGGGTCTGGCAGGATGGGCGGAGGTGCGGGCACGTACATATCATGATGGTCCTCCACGTGTACGTTGTGCATGGTCTGGACATCACAAGTGAGCCGCTCTGTTCATGTCGCCATGTGAGACTCATATTCCAGATGTGAGGGAAATCGCGGATGGTCAACTCACCGATCCCAGTGTGCAGATACTGATACAGCCATTGACAGAATGCATCAAAGTCGGCATCGCACCACATCTCGTTGCTGTGCAGTTCCAGAAATTGGCCCAGCATTGCGGTCAGGTCTGAAATTATCAAGTATTGTACAGGTGAGCGTATGCTTTGACTTACGTTGGCGTGTCTGTTGGGGTCCGGTATGAGCGTTCGGCGTAAAGCGCGGCAGCTGAGACTGCTGTGTTTCGACGCCTCGTTGTGCATTGTGCTTGAAAGCAAGTGCAATCGCAGGCTCCTGCTATAGGGACGGTCAACCACATGTCCATGGGCCAAAGTACCGCTGATACTGACCTCGTGTTGCAAAGAGTATGAAAGTGGTCTTAGCTCTGCACCGAGGGCATATATAGTGGTACTTGTGTCCGTGAACGCGTGCTGTTTGCCTAGTTCCCCGGTTAGCATGTGACATGCAAATCGGGCAATCACGACATACCAGGATTCATGAGGTCCTCTGTGGAGAAGTCTTGATGAGCACTGTGATCCGTGGGCATCCCCGCAGTCTTGGAGTACTCCTATGTATTTTAATGAACTCGAAATCGCTGGACAAATAGATAGATGCTCGTACGTTAGGAGTTTGTCTGATTGCATTCACATCATGCCATTGTTGCTGGTAAGTGAGTCGGGGGTAGATATCTGGAGAAGTTCAAGCATTCTTGGGAATATCTTCATGAGCAGGAGGACTGACCAGGGGTACGCACGGAGTCCCTTGGCCCTGCACTTAGCAAAGAATGTATCTGGTATTGTTTCAAGTCTTCTGACCGATTCAGTTGGAGGCTGCGAGAGACACTATAAGGTGTAATTGGCGAGTGACGCATATCAAAGTGATGTGGCTTAAGCCTGCTGTTGTTGAAGTGGTGATGAGACAAGGTAGGAGTTCAAACGGAGGCACAGGATCCAGATTGTGGGGATTGATGACAATTATAGCCTGGGGCATTATACCGATGGAACAACCGATGGCGAAGGGAGAAATCAAAATGATACTAGATTGGGCGGACAATCTTAACTGAGGGCATCTCGAGGAGCGCGATGCTCGCGCTGAATATCCTGTCGTCGTCCAAAAATAGCTAACAGGAAACTAAAGAACTCATTAATTGAGCTTCTCACAAGTGCAACGCGTGGTCTGACAAGCTCCCCGTTACCAAATATTTGTTTGTGATGAGCAAATGTTCCATTTAGATAAATTGACGGAGTTTGAAGTAGAGTGACGAGCTCGAGGATCGGCATTTTTAGTCGACTAGTTTATAGGAAGCGCTGAGACGCATCGGGGACAAGGGAAAGGCGGAGACTTGTGCTGGACCCTCCGAGTAAACTCTGGCTCAATGCGACTGCTTACCTCGTAACGGGTCCATGTATATCGAGGAATGTAGCCAAATCATTTATAACACGCAACACTCAGACACGACAAGGCTATCAACGTGACAACTGATCTCTGGGGTGAGAGCCCGCTTCGTGTTATGTAGGTCCAAATACATCTCTTTTGTGCACAAAAAAACTGGCGAAAAAATGGTGTGATGAGTGGAGGACTGCTGATTAAGCGTTCTGCATCTTGGATCAAGTGCCGTGCATAAAGTTAGTGAGGTCTGCTGATAGACCAAAGCGCAACTCACCAACCCGCAGCATACTCCAAGTCCATGATCTCATGCAACAGATACCTGGGAGCTTGCAGGTGGAACGCAATGTAGCCTCGCATGAAGAATTCCCATGCATCCCTAGCAGGCCCATTCCCAAGGACCGCGCGTGCACTATTTACAGAAGCGATTGTTGCGTCGACTACATGACTCAATACCTCAGCAGAGGTCATTCTAGTGACAAGTGCGCGATCCTGCACATATGTGCCGAGGTCGCCTCCGAGTTCTTCCTTGTAGAATGACATGATGTCGCTGCGGCACAAGCGTCAGTGTATTGCAATTTCGGCGTCATGATATTGAGTCAAATCTCACTTGACATATTGTATAAATAGCACAGCATCACTGTCGTTGCCCGTATTGATGATTAGACGAAACAAGTGGAGGTGACATTGCTCACGGCATAGCCTGTACGAAGGCTTTCTCGTCGGGGAACCGATTGATATCCCAAATATACCCAGCATACGCCTCGCCAACACCCGTCTTGATCCTGCGATACTCAACAAAAGCGAGGGATTGAATGCTAAGAGCCATTCTCTGTCGGGGGAGCAGGAGAGGCAAACCAGCCCGTCGAAGGGCCAACATGGGTGTTAAACAGCGGTCAGTGCAACACCCACGGAGGGGGGGGCGGGTTAGGCATAGAGCAGTACACGTAGTCCTCGTACAGTCGTCCAATTAGAAAGACAATGTAGACCCACAGCGGGAATCAAGGACACCGGCGGGAGAACGCGTCGGGCACGGATGTGGCAGGAAGTTACAAACGCAAGACTAGTTGTGGGAAGATCACGTGATATTTACAAACTCCGAAAGGCTTTTTTTGTAGTGTTGCAAATCTGCAGTAATTTGTAGTGTTTCGGGGTGACAATTAGTTTCCTGAGACCCACTACAGTCGTAGTGGGAATGCAGCTGTAGCGGTTGCGCCCGTATCATCCTTCACAGGCATGAGCGAGCCGTTCCGCTATAGGAACGTGACCCAAAGCGAAGGTGGATGTCGAATGCATGATCTTGACGCGGAAAATCTGCCATCTGGTGACGTCCGAGTCTGTCAAGCTCCCAGAAGGATCTTTGGAGTGCAGAGGGAGATTTCGAGAGGACCATCCTGCAACATCTTCCTGATAAGAGGACCAACCCAGAAATGTTCCGATGTTGACGAACACGAGGCTGAGCGAACTCGGAGGCGAAGACCTCATGGCCGTCGAGGATGTCGAGGAGAATCGCAGGCAGGGGTAAGAGGCGCCCTGCCCAGGTCGGGAATCTGCGTGCCAGCTCCGGGTCGGACCAAGCAACAGTCGGGAGGCCCTCGTCGCGCTTGTTTGCGCCTGTTCGCGGGTGGACGCCTGTGTTCTTACGCGATGACTGTCAACTGCGGTCACGATGTCTAGCATCGCCTTTTCATGACAAGTGTTATACATCTATTCCTAGATTAATATACAATATTGATCCACATGGTTGCATATCAGTACAATTGCCGCGCACAAACTTCGAACCTAAAATGATCAGGAAGATATCCTCCAGCAGCCTTCCAACACTCAGTACTCGACAAGTGGGATAACACGACCTGTATGCATGTGAGTAACGATAACATCGCTCCAGCGAACCCGGTGACGTACCAGTGTTATAATACGACGGCATCCTCTTCCTCCTACCGAGAACCTCGACATCGCCGCTGTCAAAGAACGAATACCCAGCTATCCCACAGTCCATATCAGCTCCACCTGTAAGTAACACGCCGAAACACGGTACGTACGCATGGTATCCCCATCATCATACACTCCGTCGCCGTTCGAGTGCCCGTTCAGCGGGCGGCCCGTCTTCGAGTCGCGCAGCACGCCCGCGTGGTCGACGAACGGCTCCGCGCGCTGGTTTGCCGCGAGGTGCAGTTGGATCAGTAGGCGCTGCACGTCAAGGAGGTACCCGTGGAGCGTGTCCAGGAAACGGCGCGTCTGCAGATGCTTCGACGAGGCACATCTACCACCAACGCGTGTGCATATGTGAGCTGGCTTCTAGTACACGTGTCGTTTGGACCAGACGGAAGACTTACACAGAGATCCCGTCTTCCTTGATGATGTACCCGATACCATACCCCTCCGCAGCGACGGGCCCGAAGCCGAACAGCCGAAGCGCAGGGTTGCCGCAGTTCGATGTGCTCAGAATCGACGTGCTAAGCGTGGACCAGCCCGGATCAGTGAAGATGGGCGGGAGCGGCTTGCCCGAGGCGTTGTGAACCGACGGGGGCGACGGGGAGCGATCCGGAGAGCTGGAGCGCGGTTCGCGGTCGCGCTGCATCAGGCAGTACAGAGCATACAGGTGCCTGAAGGAAGGTCCCGCGAGATTAGCTCTCGCCGCAAGTCCGCGAGCGCTCCAAAGAACGCACCTGTCCTGGCCGAGACCCTGACTGCACTCCTTCGTCAGGCGGACATGGTTCTGACAGGCTTTCCGCAACGTTGCTATCTTCTGCTCAGGGGGTGCATCAGAGAAGAAGGTCTGTATACCTGTCAGTTCGCCGTAAGCTGCCTATGATGACACGCGCGACGCACCTTCACGAAGTCGACGCTCTGCGGCTGCACGGATCGGATCGCCTCCGTGCGTCCATGTAAGAACGACTTCGTCATCGCTGGCTCATAGGTGCATTCAATACGCCCTACACACATCTCAGCCTTCGCTCTCGTTCATACAACCAGTAGCACCCACCATACAGTCCATAATACGCCGCCTGGAACGCCATCTGCACGAACGCATCCGGGCTGAACCCATGGCTCGTGATGAAGCCCTTCCCGTACCCCTTGAACTCGAGCGCCTGGCAGTCGTTCTGGCAGATCAGGTCGCTCAGGCGCGTCTCCGCGAACCGGATCCCCGCGCGCAGCTCCGGGTACAGCGCCCACTCGAGCTTCTTCGGCGCCGTGTCGATCACGTACGCGGGCGACGGCGGCGGGTGGTGCGCGCCGAGCCCGTGCCGCGGCGCCTTGTACGACTTGGCGTGCGGCGAGAGCGGCGCGTGGAATAGCGTCGGCGCGGACGGGTTGATCGAGCGCGCGAGGAGCATCAGGCCCTCGGTGAACACGTCCGCGGCATAACTGCGCGATTGTGAGACTGCGAAGGCGCGTGTGATGATTGCTGCGACTCACCGAAGGACGGTGTGGCCGTCTACGCCGGTATGTTCGAAGTTGATCCCCGCCGATCCGTCTGCGCATACTATAATCTGCAGCTACATTTTCAAGTCCGTGTCAGCTCCAGTCCACAGAATCACACCGTCCAAACGTACCTTGTCGTACCACCGATTCGTACACGTCCCCACCTGCACGCCCCCGCGCAGGCTATACGTCCCGCACAAGAAGTTATTGCACAAATCCGCGAGATTCTCCGGTGACGCGTCGTCGAGGCAGACAACGAACAGCGCGCGGTCGATGACCTCGAGACACTGCTCGTTGCTCTTGTTGCTAATCAACGCTGCGCGCAGCCCAGCCCAGACGCGCCGATTCTCGGTAGAGAGCACCCCGATCGCGTTGCGCGCGACCTCGTGCACGGGAAGCTTGTCTGCGTCCTGCACGATCGCCTGAAGGTTGCGCAGGATTTCGCGCTCGGTTAGCACGGGGCGGTTCTCCATGTCCAGGACGTCGAACCAATCTGAATTAAGGTAAATTAGCTAGACGCTGTGCAATTGAGCAAGGGGTGGGGTGCTCACAAAACTGCCCTCGCCGCAGCACGACGATATGCCGCGAGTCGGGGTGCGTCTCCATCTTGCAGCCGCGCCGCGTCGGGATCCGCGCGGTGCCGAACAGACGGGTGTACTGGTCCATGTCGAGCGGTGCCCCGCGCACAGTATCGGGGTCAAGAATCTCCGCGCGGAGATCATGGATGAAGCCCAGAGACGAGATGATCAGTGATGCCGCGCGGGGAAGCTGTTGGCCTCGGTCTGGTGTAGGATCGTTCCTAAACGACAACAACGAGAGTCAGGATGGATGGCTTGTGCTGAGGCGGATGCTGGCTAGATGGAAAAGTCGACTATCGCGAGCCCCGATAGGGACATGCACCTCTGCCTGTACCTGCGCCGGCCTGCACAGCGTCGCTCGGACTCAGTCTGGGCTGTACACGAGATGCACATACGAAATCAAGGCGTGAGTTCGCGTGACGTCACCGGCGCGAGCGGGAGCAGTAGTGGGTGCTGCCGTCGCGTCTGCAGCACGCGGTAACTCATGTGGCTGAACTCGTCAAGTATTGCAACATGAGATATGCTCTCGGGCTACTGCAACACCTCACAAGCATCACAGGGATTTCGCTATCGACAACAATCATAATGACAGACGAAGAATCTGATGAGGGAGTGACAGAGACACGTACTCGAGCACGAAGAACGGGTTGAGGGCAAGAACGACCGGATCCGAATGTGAGAGGTACGACTCGTACCTACGCCGTGTGTGAGCGAGGGGCGGTCAGTCACTGGAGACGACGTACCAAAACTCCTCGATGTAGCTGAGTAGACGTATGCGTCAGTGCGCGCGCAGTCGGGACGAAGATAGCGTGCGCACCTCGCCTTGTCCTTTGCATACTCGATCAAACGCTCCTGCATGCGCGGCCCGTCGTTCTGCAGAAACTCCTCGACCGCACGCTTCGTGGCTTCGTGTTCCACCTCGTCCTGCAGGCCCTCGAGCGAAGCGAGATATCTCTTGCACGTCTCTCCGAGGGGTGGGATGGGGAGCTTGGGTAGCTCATCCTGTCGTGCAAAGGTCCTGTGCTCGGCGGGGTGTGAGTCGAACTTTGTGACGGGGTTGGAGGAGGCCATGGCTGATGCTATCGACCTGATGCGCGGGGTGCAGTAGATATAGGCGGGCGAGAAGAGGGCGCGGAAGAAGGTTTGACGACCGACATGAGAGCAGAGGCTGCGCGTCGAGGTCGGAGCCTAAGACGAAAGCAGCGATGCGGGGTAATCATGCGGACACTGCGATCAATCTCCGCTCCCCCGCGCCTGACCCCGCCTCCGCCCCTCTCCTCGCCTATGCGCCCCCGCACCGACGGACTTAGCACGGCCTAGACAATTCCTCGGCCGACCATTTCGGACGCACCCACAAGATGGCCGAGAAGGCTTCCACCCGTGAACAGGCGCAAACAGGCGCGACGAAGGCCTCCCGAGTCAATTGCACCCCTTGTTGCTCGGTCCGGCCCGGAGCTGGCACGCAGATTGCCGGGTTTGGACAAGCGCCCTCTTGACTCTCGTCGAACATCCTCGACGCCCATGACGTCTTTACTTCCGACTTAGCTGAGTCTCGTGTTCGTCAACAGCCGGAACATCGCTGGATGCCTCCGTCTGGTCAGGGCCAATGTTTCTGGATATTCCTATGAAGGCTTACCCCCTAGTACAGTAATACCAGAGACAGTCTTTCTGACGATTTATATACGCACCATGGCAGTCTCTACCACGAGTGCCTTCCTCGCCTCGGATGCAATTGTACCTCGCTTCCACAGCTCTGATGTGCGTGTATGACACCTGGTCTCATCGAATGCTCTCGGCACCGGCTTGCACAAGGTAAGTAGATATTGTCCGCAACATCGCACACCTCCCATGCTCTTCGAACAAAGCAGATAGAACACTCCGCAATATCAAGCGCATGCAGCACGACTTTTGGGGTTGGACCGGGGCCGTGACGGCCACTAAATGATCCGTAGCTATATCGCCGTTGGATTGCGTATGCATTTCCAAGTCACGGCAAGGTGCAGAGAACTCGAAGATCAGATTCTGAGATAACATGTCTCGATGAAGTCTTGAGAGAAACAGTCCACTTTCAATTGATACAGCTAGTAGGCGCGTTGGAGCCATGTGTCAAAATGAGCAAAAAGAAATGATATGGAAGAATCAGTGGGTGTACGAGGAAGAGACGCTGTGGACTGGGGGCATTCGCTGTGGACTGGGGGCATTCGAGCCACAGGTTTCGACCTGAGCTCCCTCTCAAAGTATCGGAGTTCCTTCTGCACAACATGCATTCAAATGTTGAGGATCACACAGGAATATTCACAGTCATAATCGTTCGAGCATTGAGCGGGCAGCCCGGACAGCGACATCGAGAGGAAATGCAGCCCGTAGTTCCGGGCTCGGTATCTGCGGCGTCAGTCACCTGAATAAATGTATCGGAGTCGAATGCGCAGGCCAACCCGGATTCCGTTGGTTGCCACAACATACGACGTCAAAACACGCTATTGCGCCCGTCAGTGCATGCGTCCGACGTCCGCCTCTACAAGGCTGGTGCTTGAAGCTATAGGATTGCTGAATAACATAAAAGACACAATAGCTTACAACTCGTCAGCGCAGCGGCAGTCGCAGCCTGCGACCGGGCATGTCCCATGTGCCCGACTTCTGTCCTCACTGTAGAACCACTGGAGGATATGTGAGGCATGTCCACCATGTCGACACGTCTGGCAAAAGACAAGTGCCTCGTTCATGGTATCTGCACAGAGTTCACAACGTTAAATGACAGCCTCGGATAAAGTTTTGACGACACTTACCTCCCGGGTCTATATACGTTGGGAAGTGATTTCGTCCAGCCGTAGGAGCGATATCGAGCGTCATGAGGCAGATGCAGCATTTGGGCAAAGGGCGAGCGCAGTTCGGGCATGCAGTGGGCTACGCAAAGTCTCGTCAACAATGCAATAGGAACATCAGCCGCGCATACATACACGGGGGGTATTGGCCGTGGAGAACGGCGGGTCCATGGGCTTGTTACAGTAGTTGCACCGTATGAGTATCTGGCGGGGAGCCCACTCGAACGGCGGGAGGTCTCCGCCCTGGACTGCCTTTTGCAGAACCTTCCCGCGGTCGATGTCGAACTGGCAGCGATGGTGGAATAGCTTCCAGCCATCGAGGAGATCCCTATACGTATCCAGCCACCGGGCCGCACGTGCATCGTGAGCTCGGAATGGGGAGAGCGACGACAGGATAGCAGCCGATTGGACATCGCCGGTGATGTCCACGTAGGCCTGGAGGACGTCCATTCCAGCGTGGGTCAGCCCGGTCACGATCAGCCCTTCAATATCGCCGTCGAGGCAACAACGTTCCTTGACCCGGCGCAAGTACGGTGATAGCTCGCGGTCGTCTAAGAATTGGAACGCGATTGCGAGGCGTTCTCGGAGAGGCAGCGAGTCCTCCTGGAGGACCTCCGTCCAGTCACCCACAGTCAGATAGGAGAGCATGGCGCGGAGGTAAGGGTCTTGAAGCCGGACAATAAGCCGCTCGCAGTGCTCAATCAATTCGGGGTTCTTCATAATGATGTTGCTCGAAGATGGTGTCAGTGCAGCGAGCATTCCAGACATCATGTGGTGTGTCTCGTCTACGAGATTGGGTCAGTCGAAAAGCTATATCAATGGAAGCTCGGTGCTTACCTGCGCTTCGCATCAGCAGCTCGACCGCGGCTTTGTGTTGTCCCGTGAAGACAAGCCAACAGGCAGCTTGCGAGAACCTCTCCTCCTTCTCCCACCTATCAGAAGCGATTAGTCCAGTGATCGCAGTATATTCCATTTCCACATACCTCCGGATGGCATGAGCCAAGTCATCTTCGGCTAGACTCCACCCGCATAGCTGCAGCGCCAGTTGCCTCTGTGGAAGTCTATTGGTCGCCACTAATGGTCGCCAAGAAGGCCTCTCGATACCATTACGCGCATTAATCGCGAGCACAGCCGCGACAAAGTCGTCTGGCACAGCAGCAGAGTGGTGACTGCGACGTCTTGAGCCGTGCCGTGACGTTGATCGGCCTTGTTTCGCCTCCAGAGAGAGACTGGCGATTGTAGGAGTGACAGGAATGTCAAGAAGAGCACGTGGTGGCATGCGGGGAGTGGTAGGTGGTGCAGATGGTTGTGTCTGAACAGGCTTGAAGCCCTCCCAGATCCCTTGCAGACCTTGGTAGGCGAAGTTGTAGCCATCATGTTTCGGTGAGGGCCAGCATAGGGCCTCCTCTGCATCTGAAAGAACGTAAGCCTTACCACATGAGTCGTACTCGTTGAATAGGCGACTCACGATTGATCCATAGCCAAACCTCGGGAAGGGTGACTTCGTCGGGAGAAGTCTCCTTAACGACAATCGAGTTATGTCGTGGCTATAATGCCCATCAGGACGAGACCACGATGAAAAACCCGGGTGCTTACGTTGATGAGCCCGTAACCCTTGATGACACGACGGCGCATGACCATAGAGATATCATCCGCTACCACCTGTCGGATGCTCTGGCCTCTCAAGTCATGTTTGACCAGCGACGTGGTGCTTCCACGTTGCTTATGGTGAAGATGCCTCCCATTGCTTCCACCAAAGCTTGCACCGTTCCAAGCCAAACCGCGTCGTGCCTCCGTTGCCGGGGTCTCCATGGCGTGCGCGAGATCACTCCGGGCCACGGCATTGTACTCGAACTGCAGACTACGCAATGTCGCCGCGGGGCTGTACGTGCGGCTCCTCCCGCGTCGCATCATGACGCCCGCCTCTGAGGCTGCAGACGGCGGCGGGTTCAGCGCGGGAAAACCTTCTTCGTCGCCCCTGCCAAACAGCGGCGGAGGCGTCCCGGAGAGAGTGCGGTTGCGCGGGGCGGATTGCGCACGGCCGGAGTACCTGTCGACGGAATGCGCCTGGGATTGGGGAAGAGAGGGCTGCGCGATGATGTCCCACGGCTCGGGGGGCGGCTCAAGGTCGCGAATCCCTGGTATGATGCGGTATGAACGGCCAGTCCCGATAGCGATGTCGCCTCGTGCACTCCAGGGTGTGTGCTTCGGAGTATCGTGTACTGCGTAGAGTTCGAGGTCGCCATGCTTGTTGGCCACTAGGACGTTCGATGTTAGGGGACAAGGATAGGTGCTGGGGACGAGCGCAAATGAGACGATGGGGCGCGAGAAGTTCTTTGCTAAGAGAAGTCAGCCCCATGGAAGGAGAGGACGTGATCACTGCACATACTGTGGCGTGTATCCGCGAGAACAAGGTTGTATGGGGCGTTAGCGCCTCCTTCAGCCGCGGTCGCCGTATTGCTTGAGGTCGTGGCACCCCACGGAAGCATGCTGGACGGGTTCGCCCATGACGACCGAGGAGCCCGACGAGACTGCGATGAGTCCCGAGACCCGTCACCGTCGGGTGTGGATAGTTCCACCGCCTCAGCCTGTCGCAGATCCCAAAATCTGACGTGGTGAGCATCCTTTCCCAGCGACGCGAGGATCCCTCGACGTATACTTGAGAACTCCAGGGATGCAATTGAAGCAGTAGGCGGAACACGCTCGCCGTCCGCGGCCGCATCCTTCTCGGTGAACGTGAGCAGCGGTTGCGACAGTCGGCGGGTGTCCAGGATGGTGATCACTCCCTCGCCGTAACATGCCACCCGGTGCATGTCCAGTAGATCAGTGGCAATGCCCTGAACTCTGCAAGACACGCTTGAGGATGGATTCTGGGAATGTCGAGAATCAAAGAGGCGAAGAGACCGGTTTGACACGCCGGCTAGCAGCAGGTGCTTGGATTGCGGGAGAAAAGATACCGAGGAGACGGTTTCCGCGGTGACGTATTGCGTAACGGTTCGTGGGTCTCCCCTTGAGCTTGAGGAAGATTGGCTGCGATTGTTCTGGGATCCTGCCATGCTAATGGCTGGGGGAACTGCCGGCTTCAATGTGAGCACGGGCAGTGCGGCCTGGACATCCCATATAACCAGACTACTGTCATTCCTTGCTTTCTCAAGCCCCGTGGCAAGTATGTTCGGGTCCGCAGACGAGAAGGAAATGGCGTTGCAAGCTCTCGATGTACGCAGCGGCAACGTTACGGAAGGTCCGCTCGACAGGATGTGGTTGCGGGTATATTTCGTGGCCTCTAATCGAATGAGGTCCACCTTTCCGTTCGTGAGTCCAACAGCAACAAGGTCGTCCAGATTGGCATCGGGAGACCATGCGAAACACTAGGACAGAGTCAGGACATCATGAACAGCGGCTCGGTGGAAGACAAGTGCTCACCTTCATCAACGACAAGTCGAGGTGCGACGTCAACTGTCTGATTTCGATTGACTCTGGCAGCCATTCATACAGTGTAATTTGCGAACCGCCTCCCACTACGAACTTGTTCTCATGGCGAGGATGCCACAGAATGCGTTTGTCTGCTTGAGTGCCCATCTTCGAATCCCCCGGATCCCGACGCGACGCTGGTTTTGTGGTCTTCTCTACTTTGCCAGAGGCGTCTATGCTTATACGAAGCACTTATAGAATTCAGCTAGACGACCAGAATGAATTGGCGGCATAGAGCCCCGAAGGGAGGAAGGAGCAAGAGCTACCATACAGAACGAGAAGAGGACGCGACTTGGTGCGTCGCGTCGCGCGTCCAAACCGTTCACGCGTTCCCCTCGGTTCTTCCTCTGCCTCTGACCCTCTCGATTTTCAAGTGTTGCTGTTGACGAATTCAAACGATTAGGTCTCAACCGCGCTCGCTCCCTGTGCATCTGATGTGCTAGACTGGATATACAAAGATTTTGCACCGCTCGACACGCTCCTCGCGCATTTCAGAATGGCAAGACAGGACTCAATAGTAGAAAACACTCAATCTTGCTGGCCCGAGATATCTTGAGGGCACGGTGTTATACATACATCCAGCAGGAATCAAAGCACAAACGCCACCTCCGTATCTTAGTCGTCATCTTCGTCTTGCTCATCGTCCCCGTCTTCATCTATGTCTGACTCTTCTGCAGGGGACAACACCTCCCCACTCCTCCCGCCCGTAGCCATTGTCTCTGCGACGCTCCTTGCCCTTCTCAACCTGCCAGTCTCCACCAGCACTTGCTCCCTACTCACATCCCACCGCGCCGCACTGTGAAAGAATCTTCGTCTCGAGGGTGGGCTCCGCTCCACGGTGTCTCCTGAGCACAATGGGTCGTAGTCATAGTAGCCCGACCCGTCCTCTTCCATGCGCGGCACGTTGAAGAACTGGCTCGTAAGGATACTCATGCGCTGCTTTTCTGTCGCGTGAATGCGCCGTCCACGCCGGCCGCGTCCCTGGCTAAGCGAAGAGTCGTCCGAGAGCGGTTCTTCTTCATTGGCCACTTCGGATCCTGTTGTCTGCTGCTCATAGACGAACCGCGAGTGCTCTGTTCAATACTTCAGAAATTTTTTCCTCGCCTCTCAGGAGCAGAGAAGACATACGAGCTAGCCGTTTGTCCAGGTCGTCGGCCTCATCGCTTCTCCGTGTCAAACCTAGATGTGCTCCAAGGCTCTCTCGTGGCACGTCATGCAACCCGACAGATGGCGCATGCTGGAGCTCAGACAGATTTCTCAGGACAGCCGTTCTGTAGAACTCGGCCTTCAGACTGGTACTGAAAATCGAAATCAAGACCACTCACTTCACCTTCTCCAACGACCCATCCTTGACGTTTAAGTCGTCCATGTTGTTCGCCACAACCTCCAGGCGATACCGCGGCCCGAACCACTCGAAATATTCGTTCCAAGGCATATTGGGGTCAATCTCGTTCTCGATTCCAAGCGCGCACGCAGTTTCGTATGCCCAGGTCCGCGCAACATTCTTCACCGTGTACCCGCCTCCGCCGAGGAGGACAAGCGGGATGTTCCGCGCGCGGATATACTGCACACATCGCGCGTGGCCCTCCATACTCAGGTTGAAGCAGCCGAGCTTGTCCCCTGAGAGCGAATCTGCGCCGCACTGAAGTACAATTGCGGACGGCTGGAATACCTCGAGAACTTTATCTATCACCTAGCGAACAATTGTCAGATATCTCACGATAGTGATCTGGCGGAGAGCTTACGGGTGAGAAAACACTCATAAAGGACTCGTCGTTAATCCCATCCTTGAGTGGCACGTTCACCGCGTATCCCTTCCCTTTCCCTCTACCTCTGTCGCGAATATCACCTGTCCCAGGGAAGTACTCGCCGAATTTATGAAACGAGCAGGTCATGACGCGGTCCGTAGTGTAGAACGCCTCCTCGACACCGTCGCCATGATGGCAGTCGATGTCGATGTAGAGAACGCGGGGGACCGAGCGGAGCAGTTCGAGGATGGCAAGAACGATATCGTTTATGTAGCAGAAGCCGGACGCTTCGCGTTTCTTGGCGTGGTGTAGCCCTCCAGCCCAGTTGATAGCGATGTCTGCGGCCCCGCTTGTCAGACGTTGCGCCGCGGCTGGATGCATAAGTGATTGGAATATTCAGGGTGAATCCTGAAACGGACTTCGTGGAAGTTGCGCACCGATTGATCCACCAGCGGATATAGAGCAGAATTCGAAGACACCTTCGAACACCGGGTTGTCGTCTCCTACCAGAACTACATGCTATGTGAGAGATCGCCGCTACACATCACTGAACAAACGTACATCGGGAGCCATGAAACGTCAGTTCCTCTGCTGTTTCTGGAGTGACACGAGAAAGGAACTGGACATATTCGTCTGTGTGGAAGCGGGTCATTGTCTCGGCTGAAGCACGACTCGCCCGCTGATTTTGGGAGCGGATTGCAGAACATATTCACTCAGCAAAGCGTTGTAAGATGAACACATTGTACACGTACCAGCACGTCCATCTTTCCTAGCATGTTGTATGCAGAGACGAGTTCGTGTGTTATCCGCATTCGTTGTGGCTTCATGTAATGTCCAAGTCCATAGGCGAATGCACCGACATCCGCTGCATTTTCAGAATAGGTTCAGAGTTTGGAGGAGCATCGGAGAGAGTCAGGATGTTTACGGTCGTAATAGTATGCCACTCTCCGTTTTGACATGGCGTTGGAAGGATGAGAACAAGTTGTGCGCTCGCCACAATTGCCCTGCCCGATTTCCTCGGCTTCTCGCGGGGAGTCCGGACCGGAAACACCGCACGGAACTCTTGATCACGTGGCAAATAGTGCGCGTCTCTGCGCGGAAGCAATTTGGCGCAGCGCCGCAGCCTACCCATCAGACCTCACTGGCTGCAATTCTTGTCCAAAGTCATATCAGGAGGATATCCTCACTTGGTGCACTGATGCATCGTACAAAGTACTACTTAACGAACAATGGGCTGTACTCCAGTGCCAGGCGTGAATTCAACGACCCGCACTGCGATGATCAACCAGGAGCGTATCTTCTACGTCACGCTCTCGAGGTGCTTCGGTATAGCGCCCGTTCCGCATGTTCTGAGTCGCTGCTGCATTCTGCTGCGGTGCACGCTTGAGCTCCACCCTCTCTGACCTGATAACAGCCGGAAACCCCGGCGGCCATGCTGATGTCTCGCGAACCTTTCTCTGCAGCAATGGAGCAGACCAACGATCCGCCGCCGTCCTACAGCATCAGCGATAGCGACTTTGGAAAGCTGAAGGATGCCTTCAGGACACTCAATGCCGACCACAAGGACATACAACAGCTGTTCAAGTCGGTAGATACGGAGCTAGAAGGGACGCAGCATATCGAGCAGGGTCTCAAACAGGAGTGGGAAGAGCTTAGAAAGGTGAGTTTAAACTGACAGGCCAGAATCTACCTCATGGCTGCAGGCTTACGAGTGATCGAAGAAATACAATCGTGTATTCCGCAAATTGCAGAGGAACGCTAGCCGATGTGTGACCTTCCTGAATGGTAATGAACTATTCAAAGCTTGAAACAATCATCTATTGGTGACGGAGACCTACTCAGGGTATACGGAGATCTTGGTCCCAACCTCAATCTCCCCTATTCCCTTCACGCAAAAGCAGTTCATGTTGAACAAATTCCTGGAGGTAATGCGCACGTGCAAAGTTGTACCCCACACGACCTGATCCGCCTCTGGCATAGACTATCCCAGTGCATGAAGAGGAAGCAGAAGAACTGGAGGCTTGCTTCGATGATATTGTTCACGAGATTGAGGCCTTCCAGTTGAAGGTGGCAAGCGCTCTTCGTGGCAAGGACGAGCCGACCGGCGCTTGGGCAAGATTCTGGAATGGTGTCGGCGAGTGAGTGTCAAGTCATCGTTTGCATCGATGTACGATCTTATCGCAGCAACCGCACAGGCTTTGTGTCTCCATCTGGAATGTGAGCCACTGCGTGTGGATGCAAATATAGTTTATGCTGATTGGAGACGTCACATCAAGGCCGTCTACAAATTGCTCGTCATGATTTTGAAGTGCTTCGGTTCCCTCCTATCGCACATCAAGGCCGTAAAGTTGTCGTGCTGTGCGTACATCATATGGATCTCACTCGTCTCCTCGATCTTACTCTGTACCAGTCGCAATAAGCTTCAGCATTGAACTACGCGAATGTACGTAATCGATGACTTGCCTGCAGAGCGCGAATTCATGTCGCTGTTACGTAGACTCCACCCTCGCATCTACTCCTGGCAAGTCAGACCAGGCCATTGCGGCAGAAGTCAAGCAAGACTGCAAGCTGCTGGCCGAGAAGCTGGACGGGTTCAAGGGCGCATGGCACCTTGCGTGGTTGAACTGCTCGAACCTCAAGACATACGTCCAGATGGCACAGACGGCCGATGTAAGTATTGTGCCTTAAACATGGAGCAATGCCCACTCACGTCACCAAAATGGCTTTCAATAACACTGTCCTCGCGACATTCCCTCACAAATAGTCCACGCCTGCCGCGTCCGCGCTCTCCGACACCAGCCTTGCGAAAGCAGCGATGGTTCTCGTTCCCCTGACCGAATGTTTGCGGTCGTATTCCGAGGGCAAGGACCCTCAGTGAACGACATTGATTGTCTTGTCGTTGGTTGCTGTAGTATCCTGTTCCTGTGCTGCGTGCAATAGCCCCTTACTCCATCCCTTCCTCTGGCAACATCTTCTCTTTCTTCCTCATCCTCCGTGTATCCCGTATTCCATTTGTACAGTCTCGTAAACCGCAATTTGTTGTCCATGTAGACCTTGTTACTTCTTGTATGGCACATATGCAAGCCGGTTTTGTCATTGATGTTCATCTCGAGTGCGGCAGTCGCGACAACTATGTGAGTGATTACAGACTAACTAGCGATGGGATCGAGAGACTACTAGGTGAGTGCTTTCTTAGCTACATTGCGCGATGTTGCTGATCGTCGTGCGCGCCAGAGCCGTAGCCACAGTTGCACATGGGAGGGTCGCCCGTGTGAACCGCGGCGCGGCGGAGATGCGCAGGAGATTCTGGCAGCAGTGCGCGATGTCGAGCGTCTAGGAGAAATTTTGAGCAGGGCACACCATGCTTCTGCGCCCTAAAATGAGGCAAGACAGCTGGAGCGGATCCTCTCACGCCGTTTCTTACCCTCGGACACGTCGAATTTGCCCCTCCTCCCTTCCCCACCTTCCTCTTGACCCATAGGAGATTTATCTGCAAGACGATGCAATCCGGGATTACTAGCAAGCCCTCGACCAGCGCAATGGAGCCGATTACTCCGTTTCCCATCCTCAGAGCGTTCTCGCTCCCCTCATCACCACCTCTAAGCCCACTCAACAGCAACCCTGGGAACCATGATTCGGAGTATGAGAGTGATATTCGCTGCATAGCCTCGAGAAAATCTGGCCAGCTGGCGATGCTCAGACATCAAATGCTCGCCATCGACCGAAGGATTGATGCACTATTCACCGACTTCATGCAGCTGGGCCGGCGCGAACACATCGAGGGGACCATCCTTCGGCCGCGGTCGGTGACATCAGGGGAGGCCGAGATGCTTCGTAGATATGGACGCGAGCACTACAAGCGCGTCTCATGGTTGATTCACGCGCAGCTCATCAATATGGCTGCGACCGTGTATAACCTCCACGAATCGAGCGCACATCGAAGGAGGTTTGAACAGTAAGTTGTCCCTCCCCCAGCGTGCAAATGGTTCTGAGAAAGCGCAGGGTGTCGCAGAAGATGAGTATGGTGTTGTGGATGGTGAACAGTTCGCCCGCCTAACGATAGGAAGTCGGAGGCCGGATTGTGGACGCGATCGGACCATGGGATTGGCTGATGCACATGGACGGAGTGTGGAGGGATCCAGCGGAAAAGCGCGCCAATGGACTCGTATGTATTTATATCGCCAGTCGTTATACTTGATACCTCTCTCGAAAAACTCGCTGGATCTCGAGTACTTTGAGTGTCGAGTCTTCTGCTGCCAGGTCCCTGCAAGGCGCAGAGCTGGGCGAGGCGCTGGATACAAGCTGTCGACGAATCACCATACGAGTCTGATATCTGCGGCCCGCTCACGCCGCGGAGGAAGTGAGATGGCCAGGAAGAAGCGCCTGGAAGCGCGTACCGACCTCTTCGAACATTGATATTGTGTCTCTCGATGCCACGCATTTGTTCACGACTCCAAGTGTCGTTCAGCTCTTCCGAGTAGATGCATCGGCAGCTCCGCCTTCGCACGACCGTAGGCTGGAGCATGTGGACTGAGAGTCCCAGATATACACACAACACGACAGACGGAGTCGAGTTCGAGGTGAACAAACCACTCTGAACGGGGACGGATAACGCAATGAGTGTTTTGCATTCGTTTTGTATACTCAATTGCAGCACTACGCAGTGCGCTGACAAAAGCACGTGGGGTGCCTTGCCTTGTGTGAGGCAACTTGGTAAGCTGTACCGTTGTCCACGCAGGAAGGAGACCCGTATCTGGACGTCACAGTATGCCCTTGAAGAGACGTTGGATAGCTTGTGAGAACGTCAGTGACATTACTATGTGTCTATCACAAACGCCACTGACCTCATGCAGGCCACTCCAAAATTCCAAATGCTCTTGATCACGGACATTTCCGCATGTGATCATCGCCTTACCGTTGTCTTGCTGGTGCAGTATCGGGCAGCGTGTCTCGTTGCGTACCATTGCAACGAATGGAGTACTTTTATGCATCCGGAGCTCCTTTATGATACCTCGACAACGCAGGGAACTCCTTTGTTGCAACTCGTCTCACTGCTTTATTATTCTTTTAGGTTCCCGGCTGGTGATGTTCGAGCTCCCCAGTTGACTGTCTCAGCTAGCACGGGTGTAATTTGCCCCGCACATGACATCAGCAGGCAGAATGGATTCAGCATCATGTGCATTGACCGTTTCAACATAAATCAGGCATATTTCATGTGGTAGCCACTGCATGATCCATCTCAAGAAAGCCTCGCAACGTGAAGATTCGCAACATGCAGCTTCCGGATCGTTGACATGCTGCTCCCTCCGGACAATTCTGCGTAGATGCATTATTTGGCATGCATAAGCCCAAGTCAACTTTTCATTGTGAAATCGGAGACTACATTTTGTCGTACCATGGGTGATCGCCTTTGTTCATCTCGGCCATGTATCCAGAAAAATGGTAGAACAATATATGGCACAAGTGTCTTATCACCCAGAAGCAGTTCGAGACCATTGGTATCTACCCTCGCCACCGCTGTGGAGTGCAGAGCTACTTGCTTCGTTAAATCATATTGCCTTGCAACTCCTACTTTGTGTACCGTTTGAGTCTCTCATGGAATGGTAATATATTTTCTCCGGGCCGTAGAAGTCTTGGATTCGATATAGGGTTGAGCCCGCCTTTCCGTCGACTCTGCATCTTTGTCCCATAGACCCCCTCCACGCCCTGCCACACTCTATGGGCATTCGTCGCACATCTGTTTGTATGACTCAGCCAGTGGTCGCGATCAAGCCCTCGAAATTCTACAGTGAATGGATAGGTGAATTGAAGGGCATTCGGAAAACTGACTGGAACTTGAATGATTGGGTAGGAGTATTTTCCCGAGGATCTGTCGGCGGGACGCTTTCCCCGGAAATCATTGGATCCGTGAGAATGAGCAAGTACATGGCCATCGTGTGGCCCGCTAGAAGATGCCGATCGCCATTGTCCCCACCGTTATGGCCGCACTGACTCGAGGATGCACTGCACTGATGTCCTTTTTCGGTATGTCGGTACCAATTAACGATTATTCCGTGTGATTGCCTAGTGCCATTGTTCCTCATCTACAACTGCTGCGTAATGTGGCCATTCCACCCAGCCGTTGCTACATATAACCCGGGCAGGGACCGCGTTCGTCGAACACCGCCTCCTGGCTGCACTCTCACTGTCATCGCGCTGATCTATCCATTCCCGCTCCAAACCATCCACCATCCTATTCACCATGAATTTTCCTGCGGCGTGTTCTGGTGCATCCATGATGGCACATCTCCGAGGACCACTGGTGGTGTCAACAGAAGAGTTTGTGACACTACCACAGGCCTATAGAGACAAGCTTGTGAAAGAGGCAACTGCCACCAGCCACGAAGGGGGGAAGAAGTTTGACGGCCTCCGGACAATCCTTCATCCAAAGGTAGGGGGTGTCGTATCATGCTGTAGCCGCCATAATGACGAATTCGTCACAAAGTGCTATGAATTATATATGAGGTACAACCGTGACACCGGTCCCAATCCATCATTTCATGATGACCTGAAGGTATGATCTTCACCACCACCGAGATCATCCGACTTCTGACAAACATCTATTAGTCGACTTCCTCCTCGATAAAAGCAGCACAAACGGCCAATTGTCGAGTACTCCATAGTTCGCACTTTGAGCCTCTCGATACGCCGATATAGCTCCTGACCCAGATATCGATATCACCAGCATTAGGCCGACATGAGCACTACATTGATAGTGCTAATAGCGCAGACAAAAAAGTCCCCAAGCTCGAGTATCCAGAGAGATCTGGAAATCGAACCAATGAGGTCGGCATCATCTGCGATCTTAGCATAGCAACGAGGCTGAACGGCTTCCATAGGTATCCTTGGCAGCTAGCCAAACCAATGTCCAGTTGAAGACATTACCTCGAGGTACCAAGTCAGCTTCTCCGCGGAGAAAAGGTGCGAGATGGTCCAATGACGAAGTGAGGATCCGAGCTAAGCCTCTGCGTAGCGCGGTCTTCCAGGGAGTCCTTGAGCGCGTGCGAAACCATTGCATCTGGTGATAACCCCAATCCCACGAAGATCAAGAAGGCTTGTGAGGGATGCAGGCGGCGTAAAAGAGGGTGCGATGGAGGAGGTAGAAAACAATGCTCGTGAGTGCATCCTCCGTATGCCTACAGGCTACATCGACAGATAGAGACTTAGCGCCTAGAGCGCTGGCATGAACGAGAGGTGGCAGACATACCTGTTTCTCGCCTAGTGGCCCCGTTCTCGTCGTCTTTGATTGCTGATCAACCTTCCATCTTTGTAGACTTTGCATTCATCTAGGCGAAGAATGCACGTACAATATGCAAAGAGGGAGAGCAGGAAGACCTAAGAAGAAACCGACTGCATCAGGTGAAGCGCCTTGAACTGTAAGCGGCTCTCACCAAGGTCCTCGTCGAGTTGCCATGGCCAATTACCGGAGAATCGTTAGCTTATTGAAATGCCATTGCTTCACGGGTTTGGGCGCTGCTGTAGGACACCGGTCCAATGGTCGTACGTAACGTCGAGGATGCAAGATGGCATTGAGATAGGCAGATTATCCTATGATCGGCACGTGGCACAGCGGACCGCCAGCCCCGCTGAGTCAGATCCTCTGGTGCTCTTCTGGCAATCGTCGAGTTACTATGATAACTATCTAGTGCACAAATGCTCTATATTTTGCGCTGTCGAGCTGCGTTCATCATCTTTATCATTTTAAAAAGGACCGGCACGGTGGCCAGTCCCAGCATCTTCAGCCTCGTTGTCATGCTAAGATCATAGACGGTACCGACCTCGATATTCATCACCCCGACGATGTTACTTTGTCTTGTGTATATCCCGAGGTCCAGCCATGATTCTCATCGCGCACCCCACATATACGCAGAGTGACTCGGTTGGACATGTACTTAGACTGAGCGCGAAAGCTTTCGACGCTGGCGTAAGTTTCTCTGTTTGGAAGCCCTAGTATATTTTTCAACCTCGTAACAATCAGTTGCAGTGCATTTCGGAAGAATGAGTACCGGTTCCGCGCGAAAGAGTAGGTACGTGAAAAATATTCGGATTCGACGCTCAGCCAATACTGTTAGACGTGCTACACCATCATTTAAGTGCTCTCGAGTATGGCGTCGGGTGAACCTGAGCGTCGGAGGACTTCTGCACCACCTGCGAGAACCTCTGGTGGTGTCTATAGAAGATTTTGCGACAATGCCACAGGTCTATAGACAGGCATATGAGCGAAGCTATTGCGGGCACCGGGAAGTGCAGACACAAGGCGAACAGTTCTGGTTCTGACCTACGAGTAAGCGAGAGTTATATCATACACGAGCCATACTGAAACGTTTGTTGCAACAGTGTCACGAAGTATACGTGAAAAATCATACGAACCATCGCATCCATCCGTCGAAGGTACCACCGCTGATGCTTGTACTTGATAATCTCCAGCGCCAATTCATTAGGAGGCTCATTCCCAGTCAAAAGCCGCAGAATTTAAATCGAGTTAGAAGTAGGTAAATCTAGTACAGACCCATACAACGAGTCAAATCGAGTACAAACGAGCCAGATCCAATACAGCTGTCAGAAGCTCCCACGGCGTGACCAGACTGATCGCGTCATCGGGCGCTTACGCGAGCATGACGCGCAAAGTGCGCACAGCGCAGTGCACAGAGTGCGCAAAGTGCGCAAAGTGCACATTTTGCACAGTGCACAGAGAACAGAGCACAGTGCGCACTTTGTGCACTGCGCACAACCCTCTCTGCTTCCCACGCCGCCTGCCTTTCTCGTCATACACTAAGTGCCCGCGCTCGCTGCTCTCCTCCGTGTAAATACACCATGTCCGACGACGAGCCACAATATGTATGCAAATGTGCCAAACTCTGTAAAGGTGTTAATACCATTCTTACCAAAACCACCTATTACCGCCATGACACAAATCGTGACGCCGACGAGAGCGCAAGCTATGCAGCTTGGAAGCTCGAAAATGGCATACATAACGACGCTTCTACATCTTTCAACCAAATACAGGTGAGTATATGCGTGTCCAAATACATTCCAGTACCATCCTAATTAGTTCTGCCCGCAGCAACAGACCCAGAGAAAGCCCAGTCGATCCAAGCGCCCTCGCACGCACAAATCCACCTCGGCAGCGACTGGACCAGACACTGCTTTAGGCATTTCTTTTACCGATGCCGCTACCTCATCGGAACCAGCTATCGATGATACTATCCCGCCAATTACTTTCGACCTTGTCAATGCGTCAGACGATCACCAAACACTCTTGCCTACGCCGCTTGACCCAGGTCCCGAGCATCCTGAGGATCCCCAGCACGTCGATGTTGGTAGTATTGAAGACCACAGTCCGTGGACTGATCTATTCAATGCACCACCTCAATCCGAGGATGTCCCGCCTGCTCTCGATGAAACCGTATCCCAGCCCCAGAATTCTCCGTCTCCCGAGCCTGTCCCCGAGCCCGAACAAGACGCTCGCTCCGCCATTGCAGACGTCCAGACAAGTCTCGACTTCATCAAATCCATTCGCAATGCTACGCTCGACGACAGCGCGCTACCCTCGCATGTTATCGAACGACTGCGTGCTCCTATCACAGCACAGCTTGACCCTCCTGATCGTAATCTCTTATTCTCGCTGGACCTCTGGCTGTCTATCAACAATGCGTCCGAAGAGACTTATGAAAGTGTTCGTCAGGCTACTCTCAGGCGACATCCAGACGACGAGGTCCTATCCCATGCTACAGTTGAGCGCAGAGTCGCTGAGCTCACGGGCATTGCGCCTATTTGTCACGACATGTGCACCAGCTCGTGCATCGCATACACTGGACCTTACGCTTCGCTCGAGCAATGCCCTGTCTGCTCCGAGCCTCGATATGATCAGATAGCCCTGGAGACTTCAAATGGACGTGTCAAACGGCCACGTCAAAGCTACTACACCATTCCTGTTGGACCCCAAATCCAGGCTCTATGGCGCTCTCCCGAACTAGCTCAACGCATGCGACATCGGGCTGAACGCACTCAAGGCATTCTGGATGATCTAGCACGTTTAGATGGCCAGATTGAGACCTACGACGACATTTACCACGGCTCGCAATACCTCCAATCTGTCCAAGCTGGGCATGTCACTCCAGATGACATCCTGCTCGGGTATTCCCTCGACGGCGCACAGCTATATCGCAGCAAGAAATCCGACTGCTGGATATACATATGGCTCAATTTCAACCTCCCGCCCGAGCTCCGATACAAAAAGGAGCACGTCCTCATTGGGGGTGTAATTCCTGGTCCCAATCACCCTCATAACCTTGACTCTTTCCTCCAGCCCGGACTTGCACACCTTTCCGCCCTCCAACAGGAGGGCCTCACTATCTGGGATGCTCATCAGGACTCTGTCTTCCGTTCCAATCTCATTCTGGGTCTCTTGTCCGCCGACGGGCCTGGCATGACCACTGTCAACGGCGGAGTGCCTCATCATGGGTTTCTCGGCTGTCGCATGCGGTGTGGTCTCCAAGGAAGACACAAGCCTTTCGGCTCTCACTACTTTGCTGCCCACCTTCGCCCACACGATGCTCTACCTGACGACTGCGACCATCCAGATGTGGACTTTGCTCAATTACGCCTACCAACCTCAGCGGAATATCAACAAGATCTTGAGTGGCTCCAGTCCTCGCAGAATCCCCGCCAATACAAGAATCGTCGCAAACACACCGGCCTGGTCAAACCGACGATCTTTAGTGGACTCCATCGTACACTCGGCGTCCCTGGAATCTGTGTGATTGACCTCATGCATCTGGCCTCTCTCAACATCACAGATCTGTTTCTGAATCTCTGGCGTGGCTCTCTCGAATGTGACAAAAACGACAACAAAAACACTTGGGACTGGGCCGTACTACAAGGCGACGTCTGGCAAGAGCATGGCGACGCGGTTGCCAAGGCGACACCGTATCTGCCAGGCTCCTTCGATCGCCCTCCGCGCAATCCCTGTGAGAAGATCTCGAGCGGTTACAAAGCTTGGGAGTTCCTATTGTACTTCTATGCGCTAGGGCCTGCACTGTTCCGAGGAGTTCTACCTGACAAATACTGGCGACATTACTGCAAACTAGTTGCCGCCATTAGACTGCTGCATCAACGATCTATTACCCGGTCCCAGGTTATCACCGCTCATCACTATCTGACAGAATTCATCCAGGAGTTTGAAGAGCTATATTATCAACGAATGCTCGCCCGCGTGCACTTTTGTCGACAAAGCATCCACCTCCTCTGGCATCTAGCTCAAGAAGTTGTGCGCGTCGGACCGCCCGCCTACTATACGCAATGGACTATGGAACGCACTATTGGCAATCTCGGCGAGGAAATTAAACAACCGTCCAAGCCATACGCTAATCTATCCGAGCGGGCTGTCCGTCGTGCACAAAGCAGCGCTCTCAAGGCTGTCATACCGCAATTTGCTCCTCCGCCCTTTCGCTGGCCTCATGGCAGCTATGACATCGGCGCAGGCTATGCCTTGTTGCGTGCTCTGGATCGCTCACCACAATTTATCACAGGTCCCGCCGCTCTCGCAGTTCGCACCTACCTGCAAGAGCACGGGTGCGACGTGGAACACTGGCGCCCCACACTCGTGCGATGGGCTCGCCTGCGTCTCGCCACTGGGCAAAATGCCCGATCTGCGTGGAAGGAATGCCAGAAGCCACTTGACAAACTACGCACTTCGCGCAATGTCAAGGTACGTTTCATACGCTCCAATCTACTACATTTTGACTATCTTCCCATTACAGGTCAATCTGAACGGTAACGTTCACTTCGCAGAAGTTCAATACTTCTTCCTTGCCCGCATAGGAACCACCAAACGAGCCCTCGCGCTCGTCTCCCTATATTCGCCACCCGATGTCAACTTGCTGCAGATATCACACCACACGGTGTATTCGTGCGAATATCGCGGTCAAGACTCGCTCGCAGTCATCGAGGCGAAGGACATATCCTCAGTCGTGGCCGTCGTTCCCGAATCTCCTACCGCGCTAGCCCATTCTGGCCGTCCCAACGCACATTCCAGATGTTTTGTCGCAGAGAAGCTCGGGCTCGAAGTGGCAGATCTATCCGGCCTTGGGGAACTGCTAACCGACGAGGACTACGAAGACCACGACCCAATCGAACTGGAACAAACTTGATTTCAAACTCGCTCTCTCTCGTCGCTCTTACTCTCTTACTCTCCTATTACTCTCAACAGTCTCGCACTCTCGAGCGTCTCTCTCCCTCTCTCCAGCCATCCCATCCGTGTCTCTCTGTGCGTCCACTCTCTCCCTTCTTTCTCATCTGCTATTAACCCTAATTTGTCGCAACTCCAGTTCTATCCACAACAAGCGTATCTGTATGTTCGCTCTCTTCCTGTCTCTCTCCCTCATACCTAACTAACTCTATTCTATCGCGACACAAGTCCTATTCACACTCCACACTTGCCATGCTTGACTACAAGGGCATCCTCTGCGACCTCCTGGGCCCCAGCAGCAAGCAAATCGAAACCGAATGCTTCAACGTCGCGTTAGGGGGCGGGCCTGAGATGTGGGAGTGCCAGGTTCACCGTGAGTCTCGCTTTGTGTGCACATCTTCAGCTCATATTCAGTTGCTCAGTCGGCATCGTCTTGCTGGGCAAGGGGAGAGCGTGCACCCCAGGCGAAGCTTTCAATGCTGCTATGCACAATGCCATTGATCGCATCGCTTGAAAACAAGGAGGAGGAGGAGGATAGGGGCAGCAGGAGGAGGAGGAGGATCAGGAGGAGGAGGATGAGAGCGGGCAGGAGCGACAGGATAGCGTACAGGAGGGCTGGGTATGATCTAGATGGACAAATGCTGGTTTCTCGATGCTATTGATTGCTTATGCGCTGCAAACCATGTGCCAGAGAGAGTTTCGATTCGAATAGCGTAATCTGAAGCTCATACAGGCGCATATAGTCGCATATAGTCGCATATATTCCACAGAACGCGTAATGTACATGCTATCGGGTACAAGAAAGTATCATACAAACCATAATACAGCCTTTGAATAACTGGAAAGACCCTTTGCTTGATGTTCACATGGTCTTCCTGCGTTTGTCGCCGCGTGTGTCGAGGTGTGCTGAGCCAGCGGCAGTGTCTGATATGGCACGTTTGCGATTGTTCTTGTTGCGCGGCTTGCGGACAGGCGGCATGGGCGAAGACTGGCAATCGAGGCAGTCGGGCTCACTGTACGGCTCCGGATCGTATTCATAGGTGGCTGTATGCGCCTGGAGGATGGTCTGCGTCTCGACAGCGAGATCCCGTAGCCTCTTGACATCGTGGAACGTCTGGCGTAGTTCCTCTTGAAGGCGAAGAGAGCTTTGGAGGTGGTAATCCTGATGCTCGCCGATGTGGGGCTCGCGAACGCGGGCGCGTCTGTCAATGATGTCGCATATCTTCGAGTTGTCTGAGTATCGAGGTGGCCCTTCCAACTCGTCTAGTTGTGAATCGTCGAGGCGACAGTCACACCGGTTGTCGTGCACCTCAATGAGGTCGTCATTGACAGCCCCGCGCTCCTCGTGGTGAGCGGAACGGGTGTGGTGACGGACAAGCTCTGCAATGAGAGTGTCGAATTTGTGTTTAATCTTGGTTTTGATTAGACGATTCTCTCCGAGCATCGATATTGCTTGGCGCAGGTTATTCATGAATTGAATACGCTGTAGGCACGCGAGGTTGAGTAGCACCTGGTTGCATATTGGCATGGTCTTACGAGCTCGGGATCCTTGTACCAGGGGTCGGTTATGGGATTGTATGGCATATCAATACAAACAATGTGTTGAAGCAAGTGGAGAAGTAGACTGGACCGGGTGGGACAGCACAGAAGGACTTGGAGGGCATCGGGCTGGAGCACAGCACCAGAATAGGCAAGTGTCTCCATGAGAAGCAATTACCGCTCCAGATTAGGAAAGTGTCCGACTTAGACTTTCTCCATCACCATCATCTCGACATGAGTGCGCCCTCGTCTGGTTCTGGTTCTCCTTTTATTGCAGATACTTTTTTATCTTCTTCTTCTTCTGGTGACCTCTGTCGTGCAAATGCGCCGGCAGTCGTGCAGCTGGGTGCGAGCAATTCTCAGTGCCATGTAGACTCCTCGCTAGCCCCTATTTCGAGTGGTGATCTTGGCTCCAGTTCTTTTCACTTGCAATCCCCGTTCGATTATCAACAAAATGTTTATTCTGGAGTGCGTAATGCAGTTGTCCAACGACATGGCTCGTACGGTGCTACTGGACGAGGCTCGGAGGAGGGTGCACCGCGGGCAGACAGGAGGTACACAGCGTGCCAAGCGGGGGCAGAGAATGAGGTAATGGCTATATATGAATGAACACGCGATGCTGATGCACTGTTGCAGAGCTTTGTGTTGACGCATGACATGCATGATAACGTGGTAACGTGCATGCAGAACGAGGTGTATGCGTCGCTCCTACAGCGAGCCAGTGCCGCTGAGTCGAAATACGCGGCCCTGAAAGCAGAACATGACGCACTGAGGTAAGTGATCGACTATATGCGCTCGAAAACTGACGTACATGTGCATATACGAGCAGGTTGGCACATCAGAAGCTGTTGGAGACAGTCCCCGGCAAATTGTCAGACACGCTGCGAAGGGAAGACTTTCCTAACGTGACGTACTGGATTCAAGAGGATTGGAAGCAACGAGACAAATCAGACGAGCTACTTTTGGATGCCTCAAGCGCAAGACAACGTGGAAAGGCACGCGCCGCGAAGAATATCAATGTGATGATGACTTTCGTCCAGACGGAAGAGGGTCAGGCAGTCAGTGGATTCTATGCGACGAACATGCGCCGCAAAGCACGGAAGATCTGGGTGCAATGGAAGCACGACAAGAAGTTGATGCCCAAATGGTCTCAGATTGCGCCGCCGCAGCTGGCCTTCTTCGAGATGAGCATGGAATCCGAGTTCCCTGAATTGAAATTATGCGCTCACCATTGGAAATGCCACGAGGTCGCTAGGATAAGCTACCCGAACTTCATTAGGGGGTTGCGCAATCAGGAGAACAAGCGCGAAGGGGTTATCGATGAAGTTGAAACCTCATCTGAGGATGGCGACGCGGGAATGTCTGTCGAGGTAGCAGGTCACCAGAAGCGTCGCGGTGCGGCCAGCAAGAGCACTCGGCCGGTCAAGAAGCTACGTGCAAACGAAGAGGCCGATGTCGGAGTGGTGGCGCATCCAGTCACAACGAGATTGATTGTGGCGCCACAGGAGGCTGTCGCTGATGGTGAGTGACATCAGGAATGTAGTACGAAGCTGATGGGAAGTAGTCGCAGCGTCGCAGAGTCTTGCGATACCAGAGGAGGTCGTGTTAGGGGACAGTACCGCGGAGAATATGCCGATGCAGGTTGATGTCTGCGAGAACGTCGACGAGAGCGAAGCGATTTTGACACACAAGCGACAAGCACGACCCCAGTACCAGGCAGACAAGGAGAACGCGACAGGAGATATCGAGGCCCCGGGAGAGATTCGCCCAGTGAGGATAGTGACTCCGGTGAGTGCGAGGATTGTTCCAAGCGTAGCTATCTGACATATCTCGCAGATCGTGAATCCGTTGGCCAGTTCAAGCGGGAACGGTAAGGAGTATGGCATCCGAGCAAGACGGGAGAGTCTTGTAACACAGAACGTCGGGAGAGAAGCTGCACCAGGTGAGTGATGTGTGTAGACTGTATGACATGTTTAACCGGTTTGTCCTGTGTTAACAGGTCGAGACGTGGTACAAGAGGGACCGTCGAAGAATTCTAACGAGAGGACGGCGGCAAGTGAGGGGACTCGAGGCTCTGAGAAAGTGAAATACAAGAGACCGAACGCGTCGTTGTCAGCGAAGTGAGTGTGATCGAATGCGATCTGTGTAACATGTCTGATTGTGTGTCGGTATAGAAACCTATACCTCATTGAGCTCGTCAAAGACGGCACGCGTATTACTGCAGAGGAGTTTGAGGAGATGTGGATCGGACTGGGAACGGACGGACAAAAGGTATGGTTGTGCACAATGTGTATTTGGTTCTAGCTAATCTACAGTGATACAGGATTACGCGGATGCGAGCAAACGTGCAAAAACTGACAAAAAGACGGCTAAAGCGTAGGCGGCGTAGGTCGGGAGAGGACGGTGCGAAGATGACGGGTCAGTGGGTGCGAGGGGGATGTGGGACACGAGGGAGCAGAGGGACAGCGGTGAGTGGTGCGTAGAGCGAGGGCGGAGCGCAGGGGACGGCCGTGGACCGAGTGAGGGCGGGGGCGGCGGGGCGGCGGGGGGCGGGGCGGGGCGGGGCGGGGCGGGGCGCTGGTAGGACGATCACGTGTACATCGAGTTGAGTCGAGTTGAATCGAGTTGAATCGAGTAATTTGGGCGTCATTGCGCAGTGCCTCGATGAGTTAGATCTGACTGCACTGAAAATAGATATGACTCGATTAATTAGATTGTACTTGAACGTACTAGATTTGACTAGGTAGCTATCTATTTAAATCGAGTATAGTCCCGCGAGAGAGGAATTAAGTCTATTATGTCAAATAACTAGATTTAACTATGTCTAACTCGATTTAAAATCTGCGGCTTTTGACTGGGGCTCATTCCTGAAGGCACAGCACAAATGATTAATCATAGAGTGATGCAACCTTCGTCTCCGGACCCTCCTCGTACGGCGACGTCTGACCTGATGGGGCTCTTCAACGGTCGGCCAAACCATCGTTCAGCCAGAGACAGGATCATCCTTCTTCGTTCAAAAGGGGCAGCACGGCGGGCAATCCCAGCGTCTTCAGGCTCGTTCATTGTTGTACTAAGATCGCAGATGGTGCCGACCTGATTGGTACGAGATTCAGAGCTCTCTGTATACTCATCCTGGGGACATTTCCGTCTGCGATATCAGCAGTATCAGTGCAGTACACATCTTGATCTTTTATTCCGGACTTCTCATTTTGTGATCACAGATGGGACAACTTCGCTTGTGCATTACGACGGCACTGTCCGAAAGCTTTCAACTGACTGAGATGTCTCTCCGTCTGGTAGCTCTTGAAGTTTTCTCAAGGGTCGTAGCAATCAATCACAGCATATCCGTGGCACGATTTGTCCGGCATTGCGAGACACAGAGTGTGAGATACCAAGAGTCGACGTCCAATTCATCCCATCAAACGTGTTGTAGCCTGACTCGATTACTATCCGAATATAACGTCCGGAGATCCTGAGCGCTGGAATCCTTCCGCGCCTCCATCTGCTCAATGAAGCCCAGCCGACGCGTGGCCGATTCACCGATGACTATTGTCCGTACCGTTATAGCGTTTCCATTCGAATTTGTGCCGTTATGATGCACATTTCCTCGGCTGATATCCTCTTTACCAGATCCCACGGCGTAGTCGTCTGGAACCCATGTGTGGCGTTGGAGGACGCCACAGTTACAAGCCGCCAGTCCGTACTACTCGACTCTTGCAATCTCCACTGGTCCATTCCGAACTTCAATTCTTCCCAAATGATTTCACCAGTCAAAAAAGATAGAGCTTCATTAATGTCTCTCCTCAACGGGCCTCTGGTGGTCACGCCAGAAGAGTTCTGGTCTTTGCCACGCCATTGTCAACAGCAGCTTCTAAATGAGGCCTCCGCAGAACGCTTGAATGCTGGAAGCGGGTTCCTCGACCCTAGCGTCGTACTGCATCCACAAGTGAGGCTCCAGTAGGACTTACCTAATCCCACGATGTTAAACCCCCTGCTCGACATCGCGCCCCAGATATACGAGTCATGGAGGGTATGGGTAAGCCACCAATCTGCGCCGAGCCAGTACCTCTCAGTGGACGAGCATGTCCATAGACCAATAGCTTCCGCGCCTACGCTACATCGGTCCATCAAGTAGCCACCTCATCACCCAATCCCGATATGTCTGGTAAGTGATGATCGTCAACGCATCTGTCCAGTCTGCCTGACGACTCCACCAATAGGTGGGCGCTACATTAGTAGTGCAAAGGTAACAACAGAAATGGCCTCCGAGCAAGAGCGATCAGAATACTCTGACAATTTGCTCTATAAGGTCACTTTCATTTGCAACCTTCACATAGTAATGTAGCTCACACGCCGTCGGCGGTACAGATGGAGAATGGATCAAAGGTCGACCCCTCTCCCTCCCCGAAAGACGCAGAAATGACTACCTCCGCAATTGGAAGAGGTGTGTAGTCTCAGTTCGCGCTCTCTCCACTTGAGAGTGGAAAATGAAGCGCCTCAGCAGGGTGCGTCCTAACAGGGATGTCCAGGAGATCAAAGATCCTGAAACTGGGCACTTAACCCAAGATGACGAGAGGCGGACGATCTCGCGACAGATGCAGAGCTCAGAAATGCCGATGCGTCAAGGACACCAGTGGTAGTATGGGTAGACCAACGCCATGTGGGTGAGTTGTCGCTCTCAGGATTCGTTCTACACCACCGCAGACGTTCAGCCCCCTGCCCAACCTCGAGGCAGACGGAGAACGAGAACTCTTCGTGTCCCTTCAGGCTCATATATGGATACTGGGCTCCTATTATTTCGGAACCATTGAACAACTCACTCACCTCATGGCACAATTGTTTCGCGTTCACTGATTATCTGCTGCTTTGCAGAATGTGCTTGAAACTAGGAGAGCCCTGCTCCTATAACGACGTCATTGGGCCGGTTGGAAGACCTAGAAAGGGATCCAGTCGAAATAGTACTCGCCTTGTTAAGATGACATCCACTACCTGAAATTCGCTATACCCTACCCGGTCCTATCTGTTGTTCGGCTACATGTACTGTGAAATCCGCCAACTTCAGCACATCGACTTGATGTCAGTCTGGGAGGCTGGTCCCATGAATGCATGGCCAAAACAAAGATGGCGCAGCGATGGCGTATGATCTCGAGCGAAGGGGATCAGAATTCACAACGCTGACCCGGGTCAGTGACAGCCTGGGGTCAACTCGCCTCTGAGCACACTCGTCACATGATAAGTGTCAGTGTGCGCGTGGGAATTCGACATTCGACTTCGGGATGTACTACCGCGTCGTCTGAGAAGACTGCTGACTGCCTTGTATGATAGAGTTTGACAAGTGACGCCGCCTTACGTGGAATCGATGGCTTCTGTGCAGGGACTATATATGCTGTCGAGGGCTTTCTGTCGCGCAGCAAGTACACCCTGTCTTCATAAGCATCATTCACCCCTTCCCGCTGCCACTCTCGCGACAATGACTCAACACCTTCCGCCTCCGCCTGACAAAAGGGAGTTGGAGGAAGTCAGGAGCAGTTTCAGCACCCTTATCTCTGACCACGAGGATGTCAGAGCGCTCTTCACATCCGTCGCGGCTCGGCTCAAAGAGTCTCCGGATATTGATGAGTCATTCCAGCAGGAATGGGAGGCGTTGAGGAAAGTTAGTATCAGATGTGATCCTGGACGTGATGCGGCCCAGTATTGATTTGGAGCGAAGAGGTACAACAGACTTTATACGCATTCACAGAGGAGCGCTGGCACGTGCGCAACGTTATTCAATGGTGAGTACATTAATTTTGTATCTTCATAGATAATACTTATGCTCTGGTGACCTTAGAGTATATCAGCACATTGGTGCCTGGCCAAAATGAAGAGCTGCTGAACGATTTCCTCTCAGTGAGTGACCATCATCGGGGTCAACGGAGCAGCCACTCATGGGGTATTTCGAGACCATTCCTGATCGCACCGCTGAGGCCCAACAGCTATCATCTGATTTTGGGGGTCTTGTTCACAGTATTGGGGTTTTCCAGCTTAGGGTAGCGAATGTACTACAACCTACTGGTGCATGGGCGATGATCTGCGGTCACGTGAAAGAGTAAGTTTGACTCGACCTCATCGACCGATATCACGCGATTTAACATCCACTCGAACTAGACTGTGGCAGGTTATTGAGTTACACAAAGACACTCCACATAATCTGATATTATTTCTGCAGGCAATATACAATCTGGTGATTCGATTAGTTGACCGCGCACGGCGATTCATCTCTGGTATTGGAGCTCTCGAGTTCTCTTGCTGTGCGTCTTCTATTCGCTGCAATCATTCTGTGCTCATGTGGTGGTTCTACGCGCATATAGTCAGACATACTATCGAGATTGAGCTACCCGAATGTAAGCGGCACTCCTGTATATTGGCCACGGGAGAATTGACAGCATTCTTCCATGCAGATTCGCGTTTGCAGTCGGGTCAAGTCCAGTCTCCCAGAACATTGAATGGGGAGATCCAAGCAGATACCGCTCTTCTCATTAGAAACCTGAACGGCTTTCAAGGCGCATGGCACCTCCTTTGGATGCACTGCTCCCATCTACGCTCCTCTAGGGCTAAGGTGAGTTTACGCTGTTGCAAGTGACAGCGCTTACTGATTGTGTCGATAGTACGGCCCCAGGATACTCGCCGAGATGATGACCGTGTATGGCGAGCCCTTGAACCTTTTAATTGAATGTCTTTCCGCGTTTTCCAGGGGCAAACAACCTTGATCGACAGTCCATTGTTATCGTATCTCAGTTTAAGTCGCTTTTGTTCCTGCAATCATTTTCGCAAGCCCGGACATGTACAATACTGTCTCGTTTGTCGCGCCCTTTTTCTCATTTGTCTTGTATTTGTAATATGTTCTGTTTGGACGGTTCGGAACGGAAAAGAGACTCGTCTGAATATGATATCTTCCCAAAGTGCAGTGTCTGCTTGAGTACGTGGGCACTAAGTCCAAGCATATCGTGCGTGCGCACATCAGTATGTCCTCGTGTTCGCTATTGCAGTGAGGGTATCTTGATGTGGGAGAGTTCGAGCCGGCAAGGCGGGTCAGCCACACCGGTCTATTGGTCGCTGTAATGAATTGCGATCCTAGCTAATTGCACAGTGCAGATTCGATGTACGATAATCTACTCTCACAGCCCATTATGGGTTGCAGTGCCACTATCATGCGAGCAGAATTACACCGAGACGTTTAGTATTACAGTGTACGGGTCAATATGGCCATGACTTCGCTTTCGCGAACACGAGGACATCAAATCAGACCGAAAGCTCCATATTTGGTCTGATCTCGCGGGAAGGGTACAATTGAAGATGTCCAGTGCATTGTCTCACACAGCGGACCATGTGCATGAGGCAGGGCAGCCACAGGTTCTCGACAGAACTCATGTAGAACATGCCTTCGCGTATTCAAAGAGACGGAGGATTACTTGCTTTGTCTGAGTTCGCATATATATCGTCCGATCATGACATGCGTCGCCCATGCTCCTTCTACCTGTGATGGCGGTCTACTGCCGTGCAGCGCCAGGCCAATTAACCCGTTTGACTGAAAGATATAGGGACGCACCACCGTTACTGCAATGATTATCACATCTCCTGTGCTCCATATCCCGACCATTCCGACCGTAGCATCCTTTGATGGTTTCCGAGCTCCCGGTGTTTTCGAACGACGCCGACTTGCACCGATGGCTCATTAGGTATATGGTTATAGAAAATGAGATCTGTACATACGAAGAGGCGGTCGAGATCTACGCCCGGGCGAAGAATATGTCTGAGGAAGAGACAAGCCGCATGTGCTACGAGTGTTGCCGCGACATGGGATGGTCGCACGAGGAGGCGTACAAGGCCTCTTATCCTGCTTCTAGGCTGGTGGGTCCATTACATGCCTCGAGTCAGGGAAGCACATCCTCAAACCAGGTAAGCACACCTCTACCCGCTGCCATCTAGTGATCTCCGAGCATCTTGCTAACTACGCGTAACTAGGCTCTGCACATGTCAGTGGTATCACAACAGCAAACGAGAGACTCAAATGTCCTGGGCAATGTTTATCATCGCGCAAGTCAGCGTCCCAGCGATGCTGAAAACAACACAAATATCGATGCACCAGCTAACACGGTGTTGCAAGAGCATGAACATCCACATGAGTTGGTCAGAAATATCTGCATCATTTCCAGCAACGAATTCGCTATTGACGGATTTCAGCAGCCATGGCAGCCACATCATAAGGTCACTCTCCCCATTCGTCCCTCTTCGCAGCGGGGCGCACGCCAGTGGGCTATGCATTCCGGTAGCTTCACGTACGCGGGTACGTTGGTACGGCACTATAAGAGCATCTAGACTCACCTCAGTCTGATAGACCTCGCTGTAGGAAACAGGCATCCGCGGATGGCGCACCCGATGCTTGATAGTCACACTCTGCTTCCTGTGGCGTCGCACGCGGTGTATGGGGACAGCTACACGGCGACTCAAGGTCAGTAGATCAGAACGGATTCGGCACGTATCTGCTGACGGGTCATCCTCGTAGAACCGGCGATCCACGATCGAAGAATTCAGAGTACGGACTCTCGAACGCGGCGCCGGCCCCAAGAAGCCGCGATAGAATATCCTAGGCGGTGGGAAGAAGGTGAGTAACATATTACAGAACAATGCAAAGGCTTACATCTCCATACACGATTCAAACAGAGCCGTCACACGCCGGTCCATCCCAGTCACAATACCAGGTAGCTCAAGGATCATCAGGACCAGTTGGTCGTAATTCGACAATACTTCGATTCCGAGCCATTGCTCCTCGGCCACCGGAGCAAAGACCTTCTCATACAGAACATATTAGGTCTGCATTCCAATCTCGTGGCGCACTAACACAGCAGTCCGGTGTAGAGCAAGGTACGAAGACTCACAGAGTGGCCAGTACAATGCTAATGAGCTGCCCAGAACCACCTGCGACTTGTCGCTGAATCCGCCGTCTCAGCGGGCTGCGCGGAGCCATATGTCGTCGATTCCTCCTTCTGATATGCCGTAGACACAGCATGATAGGCCAAGGTAGCTTACAGGGAACAGTGCCCCTTGAGGCCTTATATTTCGCACAATAGTCTCGATCCAGGCATGTTTGACATGTTATACCAAGCAATCATGAGTGTTAATGTTCTATTCTCTTTTCACAATCAACTCACCGAGAGGTTGCATGCTCTATGCAGAATTTTGTGTAGAGCTTGGAGCGGTGTCCGTACGATCGATTCAGTCTCTAATCTGATTAAGACACAAATTGAGCGACTTTCATTAGTATGGTAGAATTGATCTGATTCCAGATAGTTAAGGCGGAAACTGTTTCGATAGGTTTTACGATCTTGGACTGTGCTACTCTCTTCGTGGCCTGAAAACAAAGAACTGAACGCACTCGGGAAGTTCAAACACCACGAGTCGTGGGAAACACCTTCCTTGTTTGCGATGAGCACACGCGACCGCTACGAATTGGGTCTGATCAGTTCTTTGTTCGTGGATTGATAGCTCACCTCCATCGCCACTTTCAATCCTTGTAATCTGGATACCCCGACGAACTGAACATGTCCACCCGAGACTTGCATCCCTGCTAATGTCGAACAACGGAACTGGTAACCCAGCGCTACCATCGCCGCACATGACCGTGTCGGCAAATCCGCAAGCGAGACGTAACTAGTAACTGGCGTTACTGCTTTCCTGTGCGCTCAGCAGCCCGCCCCGCAGTCAATTGCTCGCAACCAGTCTCGACTCGTCCCGCCATCTTCCTTTGCGCCACCAACAGCGAGCAGAGATAGTGGGCGAATGTCCATCGGAAGCAACGATCAACGGCGCTGACTTGCAGCTGTCTATCAGCGTCTATCAATCTCCCGGGAGCCCGCGACTCCTGCTGTGCAGCCCTGTAACCCGGAGTCGTATCTATGCGCTGACCCTTCTTGCCTTCTCGCTTACTCCGGGGCTAATGCGCCATGCTTCTTTCTTGACGATCATTCTGCTGGCCGGAGCTTATGCCGGAGCTGAGTCGGTGAGTCCTCGCTCCAATTCAGCCACGCCGGTGAAGATGAATTAAGAAGATGTTTGCACAGAACGGCACCTGTCCTGACGGTCTATCTGCAGTAAGCATACCTTCTAGCTATCTATCTTCGTTGCTCATAACTCTTCTAGCTCAATAATCAAGACGGAGAATCTCCTTGCCAAGTGAAGGACGCAGTGCTAAAGCCGTGTCAAAGTGGTGCGTCCGATCGCCTTTGAATTGCAACTGTACTGAAACGATGCTTAAGGCTTTTATCCGATCTCCCACTGTGCTTGGTATGTAACCGCATGGTACGCCCACTGGACGTAGGCTGACCTGGGGCTTGCGCTGTCAGTAATTTGATCGCGTACAACCTTGCTTGTGCGTGTAATTTCTGTACGCCCGGAGACCAAACGGACTGGCCAACCTGGGTCAAGAACAATTCTTGTCCGAGCAACGAGACGAATCCCAACCCATCCCTACCAAGCAACTACAGCCTTCAAGGGGTGAACATTCCGGGCTGGGCCAAGACGGGGTTGAATGCTGATCATGAGTTTGACCTGCCCGCAGCGCTGAGTGTAGCCTGTACGTTCACGTTCGCGTACCTGGTGTCGTCGCTGCCCGACCTTCGTGTAGAGAAAGCTAACATACTCCTGTAGCGAAACATTCTTGGTCTTCCCTTCAAGTCATCATTCCTGTCGTTGTGGGGATTTCTGTTGCGCTGATCGCGGCAGCGCTATTCTTTTTCTTCCATCTTCGGAAAAAGCGGGCATGGCGGGATCGACTCTTTGGTCCATTCGGTGCCAAGCGGGTACGGCGGGCGCCGCGTCGCAAGGATTCGAACTGGGAGATCGACGACGACGAGGCGTGGATATCTGCGCAGGACATCTCAATGGCATCATTGTCCAACAGTTCCGGACGCACGCGAGTTTCCCAGGTTGACGAGGATGGTGACGAGGCTGACGACGAACGCCCACCAGTATCCCACGCACGGAGTGGGTCCGCATCATCCCTTCTGTCCTCGCTCCCGCGTCCCCGCCCACGTCGCGCTGCTCCAGGCCCAGTATCCTCCTTTTTGGACCGTCTCTCAAGATATAAGTCAGGGGTTCGAAAAAGCCCGGAGTACCGTTCGGTGCTGGTGAAGCGACGGACTCTGGACGACCGGTGGAATATTGACAGTGCGGCACCTACGCGGTCGTCGACCATGGAGGCTGGGGTCGACCCAACAGCAGCAGGTGGATCGGGGTCGCAGGGAATGCGGGAGGGTGTGTCTCGTGCGGGCGCAGAGTCGCCCGAGGAGGGCCAGGTGGCCGCAGTACCGGTGGGAGAGAGCAGCGTGCTGCTCATCTCGCGAGTCCCCGGGGAAGACTTCACAATTCTCGACTCCGAGCTTGGCTCAAGCCCCTTACCATCCCCGTCCGCCGCGACACATACCTTCATTGAGCCCTCGACACCGCCACCACAATACAACAACCTTACTCCGAGGGGGTCTCCGAGGCCGCAGCGCGGGCTTGAGCCGTGGCAGGCGCCACCACTCCCGAGCATCTCCTCTGTGTCCCCTATCGTGCTGCCACCCACATTGCCTGACTGAGCGTCGCCCTACTTCTGGCTTCCAGGCGCGTCGATTGCGGAGCCTGTCTTCTATCTTTATCGTGTCAATCAGGCACTTGAAGCTTCGCTGGCAGGCACACCACGGAAATTCGAGTCACCCGCTTAGGGGTACGGCCGTGGTGTGTAGAGACCTGCGGACTTGGGTTTATACTGGGAGGCCACTTTATCTCCGTGAAATGTTGTGCATGTAGTATCACTTACCACTTACCACCGGACCTTAGGATCCCTCCACATGCTTGTATTTTACGGACATTGCTACTGGATAACTTATCGTCAATGTTATCACGATTTGCAGGGATGCGTACCCTTCCATACACCGAAGAAGCCGAGGTCCTGTCAGCGAGATTATACCAATCGTAGCATCCAAGTTGCGGGTCGTGGCTGCCATATTCTTGAGTACCTATTTGTGTTTTCGCAGTCGAGGCCGGCCCCCGAGCGAATCCGCGGAGTTGCGCCCAAACTCGTTCGACGAGCAAACAAGGTACTTCTTATCGGATCTCTACTGCTTCTGGCCCCGTTGAGTGGTACACTCGAGTTGTCGATTATAGATGTGGGATCGTCGCCACACCTCGGATGGTGCCTGTTCTCTTATGAGATTATGAGAAAGCCAGAGAGGGGGGACATAGTTTGTCCAGCATGGGCCATGGCGTAGTATTTGGACAGTACGTCGACATGAAATCACAACGCGTTTCTACACGACCTGGGTACGCTCCGTCTCAATAAGTATTAATGAGAACTGGAAGCGCTTGCATCTCTGATGTTACCTTGTTACCTGTGCAGTAGAGCAAGGCAGGACGATTGTCTCAACTCCCTCGGAGGTCTCACCCGGAGGGCCGCTATCGAATCGCAGAGTCAGATGCTCGATATTTTCGAGCAAGACGCCGAGCAAGAAATTCTAGCGGGGTGTGTTCGTTGGGGAATCTCTCACTTAAAGCCAACGAACCGGCAGCCGGACTTCGCCAGTGCCAGAGATGGGATCATGATTACCGGCAGAGTTCAGAGGCCAGCCTCCAAGTCGTCTGATGAGAACATGTTGGCACACACACCCACCAGAATATTAGCAAGTGCCTTCCCAGCCGGGGCCCCGCCATATGGCCCTGCCACATGCGGCTCACACGACGTACCAGCGTGATGCGTAGAATACAAGGCAAATGAATGATACGTGGCGGAGGTGAGCGACGATGAGAACAGCTGGACGCATGTCCAACGCTCGCTCTTGCGACCCTGAGATAGCACCGCCATGCGCCAGGCCTTTGGCCTCAGGTCCCACAGCAATGAGGCTAGCAAGCAGCGCACAGCAACGCGCATAACATCCATTAGGCGGACCTAACGTACACCGATAAACCAAGAGCAGAAGCACAACACAAATCAGCATTTCGACGCATCTCGTTCCACCTCATGGCGAGCTCCCTGGGGCGACCCACACCACACCATCCGCGTCGCCCATGACCACATCACCCTCTGTCTCGCCCTCGCTGCTCAGCGCCGCCCAATCGCCCTCGACACGGTCCTCCAGCGCCGCAATCCGTGCGCCACGCTTCCGCAGGAAGTCCACGACTTCCCGCGCTGTGCGCCAGCCCACGGGCTCCAGGACCGCTTCAACGCCCTCCACGGTCTCCGCGTGCGCGGGTATCTTCGACTCGTCGACGTACCCGCCGAACTGGCGCGCGAGGTGCACGGACGCACAGACACGCTTGCCCTCCGCGCCCTCCTTGCGGAGCTGCTCAAAGAGCGACGCGAGCGACTTCGCAGCCTCGACACGCGCACGTAGGACGTGCCGAATGAGCCGGCGCGTGGGGGGCTTGCGCCGCTTGCGGGAAGCGCCACCACTCGTGGGGGATGAGGGAACATCGGGTGCTGGGGTTGTAGGCCGCGATTTCACCTTTGACCGGTCAATCCACGGGTTTTCGGGCGGTATACGGGGTGTCGTGTATTGTGCGACGGCAGCTATTGACAGGTCTGCATACTTGGGGGCCCACACGCCCACAAGCACTCGCCATGCAGCTGAAAGACGTTTCAAACTGCAAGGAACAACAAATAAGAGGACGTGAATGGTAACACGAAGGCTTCAGCTTACTGTTCGTAATTGTCTGGGGATCGGAGGATATCACGTTAGGCCGTGCCACACACATGCAAGATGGAATTAAGCGCACCGTTAATGAGAGTATTGTGATACCTCGCGAACAGGAAGACAAACATGGCAGCAAAGAGAGCCCCGAGTGGCGTATATCTCAGGAACGCCCACACGAAGAAGAACATGGCTGGGTACATCATGAGCAGAAAGAGCAGTCCAAACACCACTTTGTTCTGCGCCTGTGTCTCTTCTTCCTCTTCAACCAGCCGCGCGCCGAACCTGCCGAGCGCGTACGCTGGCGCATGCACGAGCAAAGGTATAAGGAAGAAAGGAAGCCTGACTAGGCACGTCAGAGTGTCGCGGATGAGAATCACGAGGGTCAGAAGTCGACTAGGTAGCGGAACCGGCCGATGGGGGTTGAGCTGTTTTGGCAGGGGAAGGGAGGAGAGTACCGCATTTGTCAAGTTGGTAGACTGAAGGAGAGAGTAGTACGTGAGCAAATTGCGCCTGATGGATGTAAAATTTGGGACAAGATCAGGGGTTGAGAACAAGTCGACAAGCCTACGATGTATAGTTGTGAGCGTCAGGTAAAACATCATCCTAGCTTAAGGTGCACTTACGTCTGGGAAATCGTCACGAAGTCGTCCAGGTTCATGCGCCTCTCGTCCTCCCATAGTAAGTCCCTGGCCATACGCGCAGCGTACAGTGTGTCCCTGTGCGCAGGGTAAGCTAGAAGTCTCGAGAGTTTGACATGTGTGCGCTACAAACCAATCTGGGGCATTGACTGTCATTTCGACGAGTTGCTGCTCGATGTCAGCCGTCAGGCGCTTGACGGCGGCCCGCGAAGCGCCCTCCTCTGCTGACAGGAATTGCTCCTTATAGTCTTCCGGTTTAATAGGCCGCCCGAACCTGCGCGCCAACATCAGTGCTTCTGCTAAGTAAAGCCCCCGACGCTCGGAGAGTAATACGTACTCCATGATGACCTGCGGAGCAACGAATCTCAGCGATTACAAGCCAGCGGCGCTGACACGACGTTACCTGGCTGCGGTACTTCGACTTATTGGTGTAGACTATTGCCGTCGGGATGACCCTAACGTTCTCTGCGCCCTCGCAAATCTTCTCCGGGTGCTCCATAACCCATTTCATGTATTCGAGGGACGCCCATGCGGCGCCATCTTTGACCTGCATGATGCGGGGTTCGGTATAGGATGTGCCCTCGGGGAACAGCGCGACGGCTTGACCCCGCGCAAGCGCGTCGAACGTGCCGCTGAAGAGCCGAAGCCTATCCTTCGATTTCCGATCCACAGGGATGTTTCCCGCAGATGTCAAGATGTACGCCATCGCGGGATTTGCAAAGAGCGTAGCTGCAAAATCAAGTGGCGAGTCCAATTGACAGCTCGGGAGATGTGTTCAAGATACAGACCTTTTGCCCAATAATGGAGAATGCGTGCATGAGGAAATGCGGACGCTATAATCCGAATGAGATGGACGTGGCAACTCGGTGAGAGAGTCCTCACATAGGATGGCAGGATCAAGCATCATGTTATGATGTGTAGCCGTACTGCAGAGAAGGTCCAGTCAGCTACGTATCCATCTGAGTGCTGTCGTGCAAGTCATGAGGCTGGCGCTCCGACCCGTCATCGCGCATGATGAAAATCCCGCCCGAAGTCGGAACCGTTGGTGTCGGGAGAGTGCAGAAACAGTCCAGAAGGCATAATTGGGACAAGGGTATTCCGCGAAGGGTGGATCTCCAGTCAGACTGTCGTATGGCAACATGGCTGATGTCGCATGGCGGTCATGTAGGACAGTGTTACGCGGTCTGGTCAGAGTATGCATGGAACCAACATGAACATCACTGCCGCTTCTGATCCCGCCATCACTGAGGGAGACCTGAGAATGAAGCTTGGGCAACTCCACCGAACTCCACCGACATCTTCGGTGTGTCCTCTCGCAGGTTCCTCCGACAGCACGTAGCGAGTGCGAGAGCCAAAGTCAGATATCGGAATTGATGAAGTGGGACTTACACGATGATAGGGCCATCTTTCGGAACATTCTCCCCTCCGACAACATGGATCTCAGTGAAGAACGAGACCACGGCCCAGCCTGCGACGCGACGGATTATCCTGTGCAGTATTTTGGTGTCGGACATCGTGGCACATGGGGGTTTGAGAACAAGAAGCGGTTAGCGTCGAGGGTCAGGGCCCCGAAAAGGGGAGACACGATGAATGGGGCGGCTCAGCGCGAGGGGCGAACAAGCGCGACTCGACGGCTCAGCCCAGCTGCTGCCCGCCCGGCGCTTATTGCACCCGCGAGCGGATGTGCCCCCACGTGCTAAACGCGCCCATCCCCGCGAGCGACACGCCACCGAGCTGGTCGCTGCCTGTCGCTGCCTGTCGTCCTCCACGTTCTTCATCTGCTTTTCTCCATCTAATCTCCTTCGTTTATTCTTGAAACTGCGAGGAAGAACCGGTGGAAGCATAAAGTAACAAAAATCAACATGCATACCCTCTACGCCCGCATCAACAATGCGTCGGCTATGCTCTCGACGTGTATGATGGTCCTCCTCGCAGCCATCGCACTCTCTTCGTTCATCTTGACTGCGGATCCGAGGGGGACAATTTCCGTGGCCTCTGTACAAGTGTACGTCAACCACTAGGCTACACACTCTGATGTTCAGCCGCTGGGATCACAGTTCCAACACTGGATTGCACAGGGTACCCGGGAACGCACGTAGATACAGGAACAAGGATCAGGACTTTGCATTCGTCAACTTCAACGTATCAGCAGGTGAACTTCCGTGCATTATGTCCGCGAAAGTTTGCTTTGCTAATCGCCATGCTGCGCGCGTGCGCTAGACTTGACATCTTTGTTCAGTTGGAATACGAAGCAACTGTTCGTTTACGTCGCTGCTGAATATACCAACAAGCAAGGGGTCAGTACTTCCATTCTCCAAACCTTCGCGCCTCACATGGCCGATGACGCCGATGATGATGCTTACCCCGTTACCCTGATTGAAGGTCACAAACGAAGTCGTGATCTGGGACCGAATCATCCGGCGGAAGGAGGATGCCAACATCTTTGGAGCTGGACGCAACAAATATGTCTTCCGCGAACTGAGTGGAAAGTTCAGGTATGTTATACATACTACTCCCTACAAATACGCTCCCGGCCATCAGTTCTCCGTTCTCGGAGTGATTGTTGCGTGGTTTACGTCGGGAGAGCCGCTCGTCGTCTGCTTCGGTAACTTCACGCCGGGTGCACGCTCGTTGGGGGCCAGACGGGTGCAGACATATCGGTCTATTAGCATGGATCCGTAGGATCTGCCACTTGAGCGCACAGCCATCACTCTGCGGCTTGTGCCGGACGGCGACTATCAGCTGGCCCGGTGTGCTCGAGATCAGCGTACCCTCTCTGGTGCTCCCTTCACCCCAGTTCTGATTCTGATACCGTCGTACCTCGTTCCAGGGACGTTCAACCCGCGCATTATACCCTCAAGTACAATCTCATGCCATATGTCGGCGCCCTCACATATGGTGAAGCCGCTCGCACCATCGAGCCCGTGGCATTCCCCGAGCGGCAACAGCTGGCAAAATAGCCTTATGAGCTCTGTTGTAATAATCCGAATGTGATGGGCAGCCGTCGGCATATACCTCCGAAGAACGAGGGGCATGATAGAAGATACCGTGTGACGCGACATCGTCAGCACCTTCGGGCTTCCCTTCCAGGTTTCTCTGTGGAAAACGAAGGACACATACCCTGAGGCCTATCTGAATGGCCAACCCACTTGACTTTCCGATATTACTACTTAACGCTGCTAGTGGTGTCGGACCATGGTTCATTTTATTTGAAGGGTCCCTGGTAACTTGGTCACTATCTCCAGATGTCTTGCAATTTTCCAACCCGCAACCCTTCGTAACGCCGCTCTCAGCTTCGGTGAAACTGTCGTTCAGCATGCTTCGATAAGGTGCGTATTTTCAGGATGTAGTGCGCCCGAGCTCCCCTTGCGCACTAGTAGCGATGTGAGGTTGCGTCGCTGGCGCAATTCTCATTTCATTATATTCACATGCACGTGGCCGCGCAGGAATACTATTGCGTGCACGACTGTTCTTCGACACCGAAGACGATGAAACGTGTCTTGATCCTCGTTCTCCTCCCTGAACGTGTTACGTGCACGGGCACCTTGATTTCGCACGGCTCATATAACGTGTGGCCGAACGTCGCAGGAAGGTTCTCTAGTTACCCTCTCGAATTTCACTCGGAATCAGGCCGGTGCGACGCTCATTAATCTGGGACTTTGTGCGATGGCGACAAGTTCGCAGTGTGGAGAGAGTGTTCCGGCGTCTCGGAGTGACTTTGTTTGCGAGTACAAGGCAAGAGCTTGCTACTTTAGGGATATGGCAATCATCGACAAAGTTCATGCACGCATGTGTTCTTTTCCACCCTGCTCCACATGCAACTTAGACAAGCAAGTGCTGTGTAGTTTGGCCACGATCGCAGGGGATGATAATCTTCTTCTCAGGTCGAAGTTCATTTCGGACCTTGTAATGCTGCGTATCATGGTCTACGTGCTTACTTTATTGGCCGAGCGAGTCATGGGTTGTCCCTCACCATATGAATTCCTTGTGCTACATCTTTGTCACGCTTCTGGAGAAAACAAGAGGGCACTGTCGCTTATAAGGTTTGTAGCTGTTCGTAGTGGTAAATTAAAATCTAGTCTCCCTTGGCAGGCTAGGAACCATGTGAGGGAAATGCTAATCCCACACGGGTTGCGGCATACTCGGCGACGATTTTGAGCACTGTCTCGTGCTATCCTCTTTTCGACCAACGGCGCCGGATGCCGATATATGGCGTGCATATACTGAGTGCGGCTGCGAGCGTTAATGTAGCCGCCGGTAGGTCCCGCTGGAGCAATCGCCCGCAGCGCACAATCACCTGGAAGTCGCGGATGTAGTATTGTGCGTCCGCGGGTTGCACGGCCGGACTTGCAGTCCCGGAGTTCTCCCCCAGAACACCGGCACTCTAGATTGCACGCAGTGCCACAGCCGGGTCTCGCTGAGAGTCGGAGTGACGGCTGAGCGCCGTGGCCTTCGTCCGAGCGCCTCCCACACGATACCTGCTGATCCGACGAGTGCAAATAGGTGGCAATTTCACACCGCCCATCGAGTTCTGACTGCGCGATGTTCCTCTCCATTTTCCCCCTGGTTTTTAGGACGTTGCTAGCGGTGCGCGAAGCTGTTTCACCCGAATAACGCTGCCGACGAATAGATTCTCGTGATAATTTGCGATGGCCCTTGGTGATGAGTTGGCAATCCTACTCCGGCGCGCAGAATGTTCTGCCGGCCATCCATTGAAATGGTAAGTTTGATCCTATTAGAGGTCAGACGGTCTCGCTTCTGTGTTTAGATATTCGCATGATGCGAGGGGAGGAGCTTGGGAATATCGCTCATGTATGACGCACATGAGAAGATCCTCAACGGTGGAGGTGTGACTGGTATTCCCCCGGTTGACATTTTGTATGCCTGTGTGGATGGCATTCGAACATTCACGGCCAATCGCACCCGACTCCTTGGAGCCGTCCGCTGTCACGGTGTTTCAAATCGCCAACGCAAGAATTGGGAAGTCTGCCCCGTGCTCTGCGACCAGATTGGCCGCGTAGGTTTCGATGCCGCAATGAACCTCTGAAGGATGCGAAGCTGGTGGTCCAATTCGCCCGAGATGGGCGAGATGAAGGAACGCCCCGAACATGTCCCAATATGCAGTCAGACCTGCCCAATGTCTCGCTTTGACAGATAGGTCAGGAACCAAAGGGCAGTTCTCCTGCCCTCCCTCGAGCGGTAGAGTCCAGAGGGTCGTGGAGGGTGCGCAACAACCTCGTTTTGCGGCGTATAGGCCCTCAGCTACGCCTAGCGCCATCGGATTGATGCCGGGCGATAACACGAGGTCGTCATGCGATAAAAAGACACCGATACTCAGTCGCTAATTTAGCGTTGGCACTGCTTTGGACTAGTCTGCGGACGGCCGCGGCATGTCGGGTGAAAGCGTGTGCCGCTGGCGATTTCGAGGCAAGGCGAGCACGTTGCGAACATTCAGAGCCGACTCTGAGAGTTCCAGTAACCTTGCATTGCGGCTGAAGGATAGAACGAACATTATGCTGACTTCTGAGCGTCGGCTTGGACCGTTCATAGCCGTACCTGGGAACGAGCCCCAGAAAACCCGGATTTGAGCTAGACTCCGAGACTAGGCTTTGGCCAGGAAGTAACGAAGCCGAACCCATGATCATCCAGGCATGTTCACGGAATCCAGCAAGGTGCAGATTGGATTTTATGCAACTTTGGCCCCCATGGGGCTTCAAAGCACGCTGTACGTAGTCAAGTGAAGTCAAAGCGAGAGGCCTGCCGGCAGCATTCGGCAGTTGCCGAGTTTGTTTTGCAGGATAATATTTTTTGGTTGTGAGGCTGTTTGGGTCCTCTGCTTCCCTGCATAAGCTTTCACGACGTGCGATGCATGAAACCATGAGGTCGGAATGACATGGCAGGATCAAGAACAGTCAAATCAGACACCAAGAAGAGACAATCGATTTACCATCTCACAATAGAGCGGGATTATTCTGTGCCAAATATGCTCGAGGCATTGCCGATAACATATCCCCACGCATCCCTCGACATTGGCAGTGCGCTGGCTCGGATGAGGACATGATGATGCAAGAAATATGATGATTCAGTCTATGATGAGGGTGGGTTCATTTTCGTTGTATAGAACAGCGATTAACAACGGGCGCAATATGTTACTGCCATCAGATGACACAAATCTTTGGCAGACCCGGGAAAGCGGTCGGCGCGCTAGAATCAACCTTGGCCAGACCTGAATTTTTGATGTATGCACATACTCGGAAACTTGTGCGTATAAGATGCCACCTTATAAAGGCTGGCTCGTCCTTTTTACCGATACGAGACCCCCTCCCTTTCCGGACCCTTCGACTTCGAGCTCTTTTGAGCTTTCCGGTACATCCGACATACTAGAAAGATGTCCTATTACATGCCCTCTCTCGCCACCACTGACGACTCCGATGCCGACTACCTCCACACTCCAGTCGATACACCATACTACTGTGCGAATATATCATCGGCTCCCGACGATACCTGTGACTGGCCGTCAACGGGGACCATGCCGTATGGGGCATCCCCGAAGATCGTCAGCGGTGGCAGCGCGTACACTGGTGAGCTGCCCCATTACGGTCAGCACTTGATGTCCGTTGAGGACCAGGTATGGACCTTTGCGTACTTGGCCGAGTAGGGACCAAGTTGACCTAATTCCATTAGCCAAGCTCTTATGTCGAGGCAAATGTTGTCCGTTCGCCTTTCGACAACGGCTCTGGCCACCAGGGATACCCATACCACCTCGACGAAGACGCAGGTCAAGGTTATTCCCACGACGAATATTATCCTGAGTCGGGATACGGCGACTCTCGATCGGGAGATCTCCAGGCGCATGCCACCGCGGCTCGGCTGGGAGGGAGTTCGCATCTAAATTCCTCACGGCATGCCCTCGCACAGGCTTCCACTTCGAATTACGCCCATGGCCATGGCGCCAGACATCCTAGCGCCGCTTTGCCGCCTGCCAATTTCAATGCACACTCGGATGTACCCGGGCCGGCATTCGTCGGCCACCCTCAATATGGCTCGGCCTCTCATCACTATACAGAGGAATTCCAATACCCGGACGTCGACGCCCGTGGTCCAGTGAGTCCATCGTTCTCAAAGATAGTCGAGGTACTAATTCTGACACGCCGCCAGTCGCGTGTATCAGGCAGGCCAGTATACGCGCTGGACGATGTCCACACTCCGGAACTCATCCCGGAAGAACCAGGACCAGCGATCGAGGTCACGCAGCAGCCTCATGCTACGGTCACCCTCCCACAGCGACACGAATATCATACAGGTGTGTTCACTTGACTGCCCCATGAGCTCGTCACCGACGTATCACCAGATCCCTATGCGCCTCGCCTTCGGGTCGATACGGAGCACTTGGCGACGTCGCAAGCGTTCCACACGTACAGCTCCCACAGTCCTATGGACTATGATGGACCATACGGGGACTCGCACACCTACCAATATACCCTGAACAACGGTTCACCTGGCATGAGCTCCTATGCACAGCAACACCTGACCGAGAAGCTTCATGTATCCCGCAACCCTTATTCGGGAGTATCTTACATCGAAGCTCCGAGGCCGTTGCACGCGCCGCGACAGCTACAAGCATATGGCGACTATTACGACGGGACCATGCGTGCCCCGTCTCTCGTTCATCCCTGCCATCGCATTCTTGATATACCAGTCGCCGAGCCGCCACCACCATCGTTCCCCCCGCGCCACTCGGTCCTCATCGAAGACCAGCCGAAGCGGCCGTTGACGCTCGCATGCCATTTCTGCAGACGTCGCAAGATCGCTTGCGTGAGCCCGCCCCCAGGAAGCAAAGAGCGGACATGCGGGTGAGAATTCCGCATACCGCGTCCAACGTGCATCTTGCTAACAGCCGCGGTTTAGACAGTGCGCTAAACGCGGTCAAGAATGTACATACCCGACGGAGTCTCGACGCGGAATCCGCCAAAAAGCGAAGACTGACGACTTGGGACAACAGCAGGCTGTTGATCCCGAGCAAGCCCAGGCTGGCGGCTCTCCTCCGGGCATTCCCCAAGCTTATGCTCAGGTCTCTCATCACGAAACGCTACATACGATACGTCCTATGCCATCCCCCACGGCTCGCGCCGCTCAACCTTATCCTTGAGACCTGCTATTCTACATATTTAAATGGACTTCATTATGTCACGTCACTCGCTATACCACAGACTATTTCGTTCGTTCGGATAATCGCCATGGCTAATCTGCTCTCCGTTATCTGTTCTCCACGCATTTTTACTAGCATTATGTGTCGTACTAGCTCTGCGTCTGCAACGTTATTGAGATTATATTCAACATAACGCTAATTGAGAGGACACGCGTCTCAGCCAACGAAGTGACTGGTATAAGTCGTTCTACAACATGCCATAAGATACAAGGAGGTCCATGTCCGTACAAAATGACCAGCCGATCACACGCGGTGATAAAACAGTTTCAAGAGCCGAAATGTAAAATACGAAATACGAATATCCACGCAATCGACGATCCATCCATCTCTACACATGCCTCTCAAACACCATGCTCCCGCTGCACAGGACTAGTAACCAGCCTTATCCCCCCGCTAGGGGTTGTCGCCGGCTCTTCTGCATCCTCCTCCGACGGCTGCCAAAGGCTCATACTCTCCTCCCGGTCCTCCTCCGGTAGGCCCGGTGGATAGTACCGCACGCTCGACGTCGAGCGCCCGAACAAATGGCGAAGATTGTGATGGTGATATACAGGTGGCGAGCGACGACCATCATACTCTGTCCGCGGTGCGTCCACACCGGCGGAGATTGGACTATGCGCGAAGCTCGAGGCTGTCGCGGTGCTGGGAGAACCAGCGAAGGGATCGATGGTGGGTACATGGTATGGGTCGCCGCCGACCGCCGGCGGAGCGGTTCGGAGTCCGCTCTCCTCATCTTCATCAATTGGTATCGTCAAAGTGACAGAGCTCGGTATGTCACTCTGAATATGAGCGTCAGTTCCGGAATAGAGAAAAGCATGCTAGGACTTACAAGGGATGGTGGACTGTGGATCGTGCTTCGGTGTTCGTGTATGGCGCTATCATCTCCGCTCCCAGGTTTGTGATATGAATGTACTACCTCCGTGCTGTCGAATTTGATGGTTTGCTTGCGCGGATGCGGCGAACCATATCGCGATGGGTCGCTTGTCATCGACATGACATCCGCCTCTGAAGTCCTCCCGAGAAGGTCCGGAGTCGATGGCATTGGTGCATCATACAGTTGCACACGTTTCATGCCTGCGAGTGGATCATGCCGTGGTGTCTGATGGGAATACGAATACGCCTGCGAGCCGTGGCGCGAGTGAAGAGAAGCCGATCCACGGCTGGACATGCTAAGGCGACGAGCGGAGCGAGCACGAATGATGCTGCCCATAGTCCCGAAGCTTCCGCGGAGTGCATCCATTCCGGGGTCCTCGACCGCGGCGAGTCCTTTCTCGTCGAGGTCTGATGTGGTCTGCGCGCGTGTGGCTTGCAATAGGACTGTGGAGCGACGGTCCAGTCCGGGCATCTTTATGTCGTTGGGATCTATCTTCGAAAGTTGTAGGATTGTGATACCCAAGCAGATGACAAAGAAACCCATCACGATGGTGATGATCTGCATTGCGGGGGCCTTGAGCCCCTGAAACAGAACAATCGTGGTTAACATCGAGAAGAACGTGACTGGCAATAGGGTTAGTCTTCCGAACACTGATAGACTGGGAAACATACAGATCACGTAGTATGTGGGCGTAACTGAGAAGGACGTCAATTAGTCTCTATGTATTTCGGGCCGTAAAAGCCGCCAAACAAGCTCACCCATCGCTGGAAAATTCCATGGTCAGTGATGGGCACGAGGTAATTCAAAATGCCACTAACCAGTGTTGAACAGGGCCAACGCCACATTGAGATAGTACACCTCCGTAACTTCCCATCTATGTCAATATCTGATTACGAGCAAGCTGAATACACGTACTGAGTGTCACCGCGACGAAGCCCATGAGGAAGTACATAAACCAGTGTTTGAACTACGGCGAGATTCGTTAGTTCCACCCTATCCGCATCAGGCGGGACTATCGCAGGGCCGCACCTGATTGTCGCCCATGGCTGTTGTGACGATCGCAGAGCCAAGCCCAGTTGTCACACTGACACTAATACCACCGATCATGCTGCACACCATGATGTACCACAACATGCTCTTCTTGCCGTAACTGCGCACAGGGCCGGTCATTCAGAATGCGCAGCAACGAGATACGCGCGGGTGGACACATACCGTGGCGCAAAATAGAATATAATCACAAGCGCGGCGGCGATGAGTACCGAGCCGTACACAAGGAACCCTGGCGCGAGGAAGAGCTTCTGAAACGCGGTAATTTGACCGATAGTGGGCTCTTGTGGACCTACATGCGCAAACAAACGTGGGCGCATTAAGACGCAAGGGAATAAGTTCGGGAACGCAAGGTGATCAGCCATCATTCCAACTGGGCGAACCGATGGCACTGAGACGCCCGGATTCCATGTGCGACGAGGACGTACCGTTCAACGCGATGATTACCGACCCGATCTAAACCGAGATACAGTTTAAGTTAGGACACCGAGGACACCGAAGTACAAATGGAGCTGATGATATCGGAGTAACGCAGGGATAGAGGGATGCTTACTATACATAACACGCAGCCCAACCAGCCAAAGAAGGATAATTTTTCGTGCAGAAATATTGATGACAATATCGCACAGATGACGACTGAAAGCGCGCCCATCGGCGTCTGTATAAACGCGCAGCGCAGACGAAAAATTGGTGAGGCGGAAAGTAGGATCGAGTAGTTGAGGTCACATACGACGACAATTGCTTCTACGAATGCATATGCTAGACAGACCGGTCAGACATCGTAATACCTGGGACACTGGAAACACACCTGCGAAATTACACAGTTCACCTAAAATCATCACTACGATTTGGGGTCAATACCCGCAGAGCTCAACCGCAGGTTGTCTACTAACTGATCATTCCTGTCCACCATAGTGGCTATGCAAGGGTGAGCACGATCTTCCTGAACATGCAGGTCTGATACTCAGTCGCACGAGACCTCAGGCAATGGGATGCGTATGTACTCAGAGGGCGGTAAAAGCGTGCTGCGGAAGACGCTCCACCGCAGTAAGACGTGCGGGCCGCGGAAACAGGACACCAACGGTATGTGGCACTTCAAGCAGGTGGCCCAGGTGATACAGCGTCTGTCTCCAACGCGTGAACCTCTCCGACAAGCAAAGACTACATGCCGCAAAGACTTGTAGGACTCGCCCGGAATGCACCGGTCCACGATCTGACATTGCCGGTAAATCATGGCCGTGTCACCTCGAATTGGGCCTAAACAGAGCAAGTTAGCACTCGCATGCAAGCCTCGTGCTAGCACGAGGCTCTGAACGCGATGCACCTCATGACAATACGCTTCGAGGTAGTTGGCCGTGCATCGTGGCAGGCCTGAGAAGCACCTCATTTCGCAGCCGCGCACGACGGGCGCTATACAAGCGAGGGCGCTTGCTCCTAGTTCGATGTCCCGTCCCAACTGCAATCCTCTGGCAAGCTGGTCATGAACTGACATGAGACATACGCCGCCCATCGTCACAGTCATCCCAGCGCAACCGAGCGAAGAATAGTTTCAAAGCCAAGCGACGCACCGATTTGAGATATGCAACACCCTCTCCTGCCACCATGCCCTCTTGCGATCGTAGAAGACCCTTCTTCTTGAATACAAAGCTCGTGCCAATTAGGAAACCACTGGAAATAGCCAGTATGATTCCGACGACCTGCACACATCGATTCGCATTAGTTAGAGCGCCACATAGGTGAAGCATGACTGTGGGCTACCTTGAGGTCGCCCGGGACAGTGAAAGTGCCCGACGCCGCGGACGTCACAGACGCAGACGCGGTCGCCGTAGTCGTTGCCGAAGACATCGTCCTGGATGTCGTGGGGGTTATCGGGACGGTCGTAAACGATGTAGCCAGAGATGGTGGAGAACAGTTGACCAGTAGAAAGCCCAAGCCCGCGTCCTCGACCCTCCCTGGGCGCTGCACGGTTTAGGTCATGTTCCACTCCAACGCACTGCTATCCTCGGCACCGGTCTCGGCGGCTCGGCCGGAGCTCTGAGCATGGCATTCGGCCCGAGACGAGCTGCTGCGCACCGCTTACTTACTATATACGGAATCTCGGCATCGGGTCCGGCGTCTGTGGCCGGGAGAGCAGTCGCGATCCCTGTTCTGCTGCCAACGGATTTCGTTGCAACTGCCAGAGTCATCTACTCGCAACACTATCGCAACCGCGTCCAGACCTTGTCCAGGCCATTTCAATACTGAGGATGAGTTCAACTGCTCACCACCCTCACACGCGCTCTCAACGTCGTCATCTGTTGACCGTCTGCCGCCCCGGAATCGTTCGGTGTTGTTGTCTGACTGTCTTGAGGCGTCTGTCTCAAAACACATGCAGTGTTTGACAAAATATGCTCCCGAGAGGGCTCGATTTTCTACCAGCCCAAAATTAGCAATCACCTCCCTAGACCTGCCTTGATTCTGACCATCTCGCTCCTTCACTACAGCTGCATCAGGAGCATCTAAGAACTTTCCAATGTCGCTGTTCATCGTATCGACCATGTGGACCAGTCAACACCCCTATTTGTTTCGATGCTGACACTATCGATTGATTCCAAACACAGTGGTCTCATATTGCTGCCACTCAAGTTCCCGTTCGTCGCTACGCCTACGTCAACGCACTTACGGAAACAATGACCTTCTGCGCTAGGGGGGACCGCGGTCGCGAGTATCGCCATTGCAGTACACTACCTGACATGCCTAACCTTCTACCCTGTGATTCCGGTCTGTGCGATTGCTGCGCGCCCTATCTTCGCACGTCCGCCCTAACGGCGCCTTATCGGAACTCAGTCTTGGGATACTAGAGGCGATGCTTTGGCTCTTCCAGACCTGTAAACGGCGTTGGCGTTCCCGCGATGTCCCGTTCACTCATTGTGACATCCACATCCCGGCGTCCTGGCCCCCCACTATCGGTGATCAAGCTCCAGGATGTCATTAAGGTGAAGTGCTTCCTTGCGCTCTACATTTTCGGACATCTGCCTAGCATCGTCTCATTTTCAATTGGCTAAAAGCACCGGTGGCTATCTTTCGCCTAGTGACATAAGTAGACGGTCTTCAATTCATCTAGCTACACGGGAGAACACACCTCATCCGCCGGCACTCGTTCGACCCTTCAGTTAGAAGGCGTTATTGCCGCTGGATCTACGTTACGCGACCCAGCGGCATACTGCGATTCGCAGCGTCTCTCACCTGGCAACGTTCATGCGACGAGCAGACCTTACACAGGAACGTCGTAGTTTTTACGCGGTCTTCGGATGGTCACTGGGAATCAAGCACCGCATCAACAGACCTGTATTGTGCTGAGCGCGGAGCCAACTAATCTTCGTATGATGCCTCTGCGTCGGTACTGCGCAACAGTCATTACCGTCATCGTTGTATATGGGACTCCACTAGAATGTCTTACGCTGTGTAGAAACCCGCAGCATTTTCAAATAATCAAGACGGCTTGGCTCTCAACCTTCGTCATGATACTCCACTTTTGACGGCTCCGCGTCTCTCTCTCTCTCTCTCTACCCACGTACCTCGATTTCCGGGTGCTGTGTCTCTGGGCTCGTCGAGTACGTTAGCTGAAGCTGGAGCTGAGTCTGTGAGACCTAATCAATCTTGCCATGAGATGTCCGCTAGTCAGGCTTGACTAGTGCGTGTCAATCTCTGCTGCATACATTGGGACACACGTTCGTTTACGCTTTCGACTCAGAGTATAGACTTCCCAATTTGAACAGCTGTCTATCAAAGTCCTTGCATCTACAATCTACGCAGATTCACAGAATGTACTGTACACCGTGACTACCTTTTGCCCTTCGTATTCACATCGAAAAATCGTGATGTTACTCGCATGAATCATGTTGATCTCATTCTCTTCCCTTTCACATTTATGATTAGTGTCTCATGATGTCCGGAGCTTGCCAAAATGAAGTCTTCTACTCGCCTCGGCCACACTCTATTTCGAGCTTCAAAAATTGAGATAACAGCTCTAAGCAGGTCTGAACCACGTACTGGGAGACTGGTCATTTCCGTCAATTGGCAGATGCAATGCAGAATGGAGACACCATTCTTACCATCTCAGGAGAAATCCCTGACCTCAAGGGCAACTTTGTCGTCTCCGCGATTCGATCCTTGTGGTCAGTAAAGCTTCTGAAGCGTTAGACGCACGTTTGCCGGCAATGTTAAGGCACAGTGCTTCGATCGGCCTCTCTGTCGTTCAGTTCCATACGATGACAATCCTGAATTGGAATCAACCTCTCTCCATTAAGACGAGATCGGATAATCGAGGATCTAGGTAGCGTTACGGAAGCTGTCGACTGGCCGACCACCTGCAGGTAATGCCACTCGGACGTCAAGATGATCCGAGACAGATTGCACAAGCTGTCTTATGTTCACGTCGTCTCTCGGCTATCATATGGAACCCAACCATGCAGCGACGAAGGGACGGGTTGTCTACCGCGAAGATGGTCTACCAGTAGCCCAACCCACGAATATATTTACTCTGCATTTTAGATTGCATGCGAGCTGAACCTAGTTGCACCCACAACCAGGAGCGTGGCGAGGAAGGACGGGGATGACCGCCCGGAGCGATGCCTTCCCAGCCATCGATGCTAGTCTAACGCCGCATCTGGACCCTGGGGAGAGGCTGCTGCAATCGCAGCTGGACGGCAAAAGCTGCGCATGGCGAGACCGACGATAGCCCCACAGCTTACTGTACTAGATAATGGGGCATGCAGATCCAATATTTCCAGATGTCTGCGCGTATGCCGAGGGCGAAACGTTTGCTTTCTGTATGGAAGTAGGTATCGGTGCTATGAGCTGACGTAGCGATCAGTAATATGTGGCCTAGCCGTTATCCGCTGACCCGCTTGATTTCGTATTCGGTCGCTAGACTCGTATATGCCTCGTTTTGCAAATGCCGACTGCACTCATATCGAGATGCTTACGGCGACAGTCATTTTGAATCTGCTTGCTGTCAACTTTGAATCCGGGAACAAGGCCGAAGGCATCAACTGTAAATCCATTATCGAATGTCATGTCACCATCACTTTGTCTCTGATCCAAATCTCAGCGTTCTGGCTCGCAGTACATGCCTACTTGACGAAGACGATATACAGCATATTTACCGTATTTACCGATGATCATCGGGAGACTGCAAGGGTTTCAGTGGCGTTATCACCGACGCTCATAGTGCATGGGAAACCGGCATGCCGGCAACTTGCCCCGAATGGCAACTCCCGACGTCGCGTGGGCTGTGGCCACCACCTCCTTGGCTTGGACAAGCACCTCACTTCAACGTTACGATTAACTTCGAGCACCCCAGCATACTGCGAGACGCTGTTATCGAGCAGCTGCTTTGCCGGCTTCATGAAGCTCTGTCACTATCGGACGCGTGTACTTGTCGGACTCCCGGCCCCAGCGTAGGAAGCCTCACAGAAGGTAACGTACCACACTCCAATCGCAGCTGTCGATAGCGAATCAGCATCGGCGATGGACACCGCCCTTCCCGCGCTCGACGACGTCGGCGCTCGCCTCGATGCCGCCAATCATGTTCTCAAGATCCCCGAACGCCCTGGGTCGTGCGTCGGGCAGAATGTGTAATGTTCGCGAGGGGCTTATACAAAGCGCCAAGTAGCGAGCACAGCATCGTCGGGCGTACGTCTTGTGCTGCCCATTTGGAGGCATGCTCCAGGCAATTTGGAATCTGATCGAGACCTCGGGTCCAATCGCACAGCAATTACGATTGGTCGTGGGGGGAGCGGAAGGCAGAGAGACGCACTTTGCCACCATCAGGGGGCTTCTGCGCAGCAGCGGCTGGGCATGATGTATGCTTTTGCACCTCGAAGGACACACGCTGTCGGTATTCGCCTGAAACGCACTGGCCTGCCCCGATGAAGGCTTCTCCCTGGCATGCACACCTGCCTAGAATGGATGTCCATTCGCACACAGCGCTGCGCCTGGCGCCGCGCGCCCCCTGCGAAGACGCACGCCCGCAGCACCTCGTCCTGCACGGAGGTTGTGCTGAATATAAACCGTGTGGGTAAGGAATCCCTCCCGTGGACGACTCCCGCTGTTCTGCTGACTCGCCGCCTCTCCCCTTCCCCCTTCCTCATTCACTCGCCGAAACACATGCGACCCACACAAGTACTCCCACTCCTGTGGCTTTCTGCGTTGTCGTACGCCCACACGCAGCGGGGCCGTGGCAATGACGGCAACGACGTACGTTCTGAACTCTGCACACGGCGTAGATAAGGTTTGCTGACTTGCGCGAAGAATGATGGCGGCGACGACAACTCTGGATCCTCGGGCCCTTCTTCGACAGGATCGCTCGCACCATCGGCTTCTGCGTCTACATCATCAAACTCGACGTCCTCGACAAATGGCACGAGCTCTGCGCTCACTGGCGACACAGTATGCACCGGTCTTATGTGCATAACCGGCGTCGTGAATGGCTCGCAAACTGAATGTGCGTAAATGTCATTTATTTCCATGCGCGCGCTGACCATACCACAGACACGCTGCAAAGTCAAGGAGCAGCAACCCTGGGTTGGATGGCAATGTAGGTCACGGCGTCTGCGCTGCTGAAGTGCGCTCGTGCTAAGATCTTTGTATACAGGGGTTTCGGCACACAGATGGCGGACAGCCCAATGGTCATTATGTGGGGTAACTCGGACGGATCGATAACCCTATCGCAACGGCAAGCACCCCAGGAGGTCATGCCCACTGTTGTTCCGAGTCCGCCACGCGTGGCCACCGCGATGCCGGCCCTCAGCACTCTGAGTGGTTCCAACCCCCAGTTTGTCTACACAATTGACGTGCGTATAGTAAATTGTTGAAAGCCCGAGGGCCCCCAAACTTACCTTATGCTCAGACGGATAGTACCGGCGAAACAAACATTATCTGGGCGTTTGGAAATATCAACCCGGATAGTTCTGCTGTAGATGCAACTTTGCAGCAGCACCTCAACTCAGGGCCGACATCGCTCAACCTTGCCAAGCCTCTGACGACCTCGTCCAACGGCAGTTCCAACGGAACAACTCCCACTACGACGGTCCCCGCGGGTAACGCTGCCGCCCCGCCGCTGTTACCGTACCAGAAATTGATCGTCGCGCATGCAATCCTATGCGTGATCGGCTTCCTTGGTCTCCTTCCGCTCGGTGCCATCTTGGCTCGATGGGCAAGGACATTCACCTCGACATGGTTCCAGGGACATTGGATCGTGCAATTCCTACTGGGTGAGTTTGACAGCAAATTCGGTTTTGGACAAAAATATTTATTGGCGTTTCCGCAGCACTGCCTGTCATTGTGGCAGGTGTCGGCCTCGGTATCGGCGCGGTGTCAAAGCAACTGGGGGCCAAGCACCTCGACGATGATCACAAGCGGTGGGGCATTGCGCTCTTCGTGCTCTACTTCGTGCAGATCACCCTCGGCGCTGTTGTGCACTACGTTAAGCCCCGCTCTTGGACTATCGAGCGCAAACGCCCTACACAGAACTATTTCCATGCCGTTCTTGGTTTGCTCATTATTGGCATCGCCTTCTATCAGGTACGCGTCCAAGTAAACTGCGAACGTGAGTGCCCTGGTGGCTAATCTAGAATGATTGCGCTTGGCCAGGTTCGCACCGGTTTCAAGACCGAATGGGTTAATGCGGTCGGACCTATTCACCCGATTTCCAACGCTGCGAACATCGTGTGGATTGTCTGGGTCGTTGTACGTCCATCTTGCTGCGCAATCATTGTCCTGTGGCTGACCACAACGATTAGCTCATCCCCCTACTATACTTTGGGGGCCTCGCTCTCCTGCCAAGACAATTCAGGCAAGAACACTACACGAAGCCAGAGGCTGTCCCTTCAACCGATGGAGAGACCGAACGCTACTAAAATCCTTCGGCGCCTCGCTCTGGTTGTCGTTTGAGCCCGTGCTTTAGAGGACATCTTGTGTTATACACATCACTTACACTCTTTTTGTCGGACGCCCTGCCTAGAGGAACGGTCATAAGGCAACCGATTTGATACTATAGTACTTGACCTTGTCTTTCTTTTCCTTTTTGTTCGCCTTCCTAGATTCCCTCATACCTTGATGCATCTCACGAGCGATACCTAATGCATGACTCGCCATTGGATACTGGATACTGCGGGTCTTTGTGGGTTGGATGAGTAAACTCTTGGCTGCGGATTTCAGGGAGTGTATCGCCTCGGTTACTGCAGCTGCGGATAAGGGAGCGTTGTTGGAAACCGTGATTCGCTGCTCTCCTCTGCCTTCCTCTACTCTCCCATCCCGCAGTTTAGGAGTCCACGATCGATCGATCTGCCGCGTACGGCTATCTAAGCACCTCCGGTTTCCCGAGGCCTTGGTTCAGCCATTACGCTCCATCTCGTGAAACAAAAGGAAGCAGGCTCTGCTTGCTTGGACCCCTTTCCACCGCTATGCTTACGAGTTCGCTCATTGGGGTTGCGACGTTCCCTAAGACTTACATTGATTGAGAATGCGCTTCAGGTGTTGCAACTTCGAAGGATGTAGGACTTCAGGGTTTAGTCGCAGATGTGATCGACCGCATAGGAGATCTTGGTATTGTGTCGGTTGACTAAACACGTGTTTTCTCCAGTCTCTGCCACTGGAAGATGCAACCCCGCAGAGTGGACACTCACAACGCGCCAGTACTGCATGCACGTAGTCGTGTTCATCGTCATGCGACCGAAACATAGATCACGTGTTATCATCTTTAGCCTTCATCGCGGCAAACGCCGATGCGGCTACGATCGTGTTTTGACGAGATGAGTTACAAGATGACCATCTGTCGTTCCGCGGCTTCGACAGCGGTATGTCCTAGCTTTGACTTCAAGGTGATCCTTACTTTCGTAAATTCTTGATGCTCCAGCTAAAATATCTATCAATCATCTGTGGACTCCCGAGTCCCTACGGTCATGAGTGGCCGAAAGCTACTGTCACCCCGAATGTTCTTGCAGCACCTACGTGATATATTCCATGCAGTGTCAGCCGGACGAAACGGACACCCTGCTCCCGGCCCCACTGATATCTCTAGGTTTTATTTGGGCGCACCTAGCCTTGTTTTTGAGCAAACCGGCTATGCAGATGTCTCACACAGTACACTCAGAATGTGCTGTTGGGACACTTGCCCCGGAGTTGCATTCACCAATACCTTCTGCGCAGCCGATCTGTTCTCATTGATGTGTATCAATGCGTGGCGACCTATTGGCTGTCTATGTATCGGAAGGCGACCTCCTCTCTTTTCACACGAGGCGCCATGAGAATTCTTCAGCTGGTTTCTCAGAATCACCAGACTTGGTGACTTCGTGGCTACAAGCGCTGCTTGCTGAGACGTGGACTGAGGTGCTCGACATGTCATCTGAGCATGGTTTCACACAACGCAGCCCACTGACAATCCCGGCTACCCTCGCCTCTAGTTGCAAACGCGATTTGTGAGTGAGCTCTACGCACGACTTCCACGATGCGTCGCTCGCTCGCACGGTAGCCTGCTCGACCAACTTCCACTTCGCACACTGCAATGATGTCGGCAACATTGCCGTTGTACTATTCCGATGCAACTGCGGGTATGCCTCGCTATAATTGGGGTGCTATAAAGCCTGCTCACAGGTCGGCCATCGGTTTAGCTGCTCTTGGCGGGCTCCACGACGACCAGACGTCGCGTTACGGGTGGGTGTTGCTCACTAGCTAGATCCTTGTATGTTCTGTATATCTGGTCTGCAGATTATTCCCTTTAATCCAGGCCCTCATTCAACATGGTTCACGTCCCGTTGATCGGTTTTGAAAAGACCGTCGTGCCACATGCGATCTGCTGTGTTATTGGATTCCTTGGCCTTCTCCCAGCTGGAGCTATAACTGCTCGGTGGACACGTACCGTCACTCCTATCTGGTTTCATGCGCACTGGCTTATCCAGGCTGTGCTCGGTGAGTCGCATGCAGTCTGAGGATAGACAGCGACAAGTGATGCTCAAGCATGCCTAGCGGGTCCTATAATCATTGCGGGCGTTGCCTTGGGCATCCATGCTGTGAATCAAGCTGAATCGGGCCCTCTTGCGGACACGCACAAGAAACTTGGCATTGCGCTGTTCATCCTCTACCTTGCGCAGGTGGCGGGAGGGCTATTCATTCACTTCCTCAAGGTCCGAACCTACACGATTGTCGGCCGGTCCATCCAGAACTATGTTCATGCGTTCATGGGACTGTTGATCATTTCCCTCGCGTTCTATCAGGTACGGTTCATGTTGTGTTGTTTTCTAATCTGGGATTGACATTGTACCTTGCAGGCACGATTGGGCTTCAGATTTGAATGGTTCACTCAAACCGGAAGGAATGACAACTTACACGCGGCGGAGGTTGTGTGGATCGTTTGGGTTATCGTGAGTGACTCCCGTCATCCAGATCCTCGAGGAATGCTGACCGTGTCCCATAGGTGATCCCGGTGTTTTATTTCACCGGTCTCCTCATGCTCCGTCGTCAGTACATACAGGAACGTGCAGCCATCGACAAGCCACAGTCTATTCCGGACAGCGAGACCAAGACGGAAACCAACGGTCATTGAAACCAGTTCCATCTATCCCGCACCAGGACGGTGATACATACTGTACCCGACGTGTATTCGTTCCTGGTCGTTTATGCATCTTCCGGAAACATTTCTTACGTATTTCACGACTGATGCACTACACCAACACTCCTGTAATGATCTGACACTTTGATGACTACGTCTTCCCTTGGTTTCGACGGGAGTTCCCAAGGCACAACGTGCAACTTGCAAATATTAACAACGCCTAATGCGCGCGTAAGCGACGTCAAGCTATACACTAAGACACAACTACCGACAACCGCGAAAACGTGATAAATACTCCGAAAACATGTACATTCCCTCTGAACACTGCAACAGAACGAAAGCATTTCACACTTGTGGATCATGGTCGGTGCAGCGCCTTGCGTGCTTCCTCGCTTGCTTTCTGCGCTTTCATGATAGCCGACCGCACCGGCACTTTCATAGCAGAGCCAGTCGTCCTAGACCCGGACGAGGTCGCCGCGTTTGCTGCATTGACTACCGCCATCGCGCGGAGGCCACCTCCACTCTTCCGTGGTGCTCGCCGTACGGCACTCGCTGCTGGCGCCGACACAGCATTTGTTGCAGATTGAAGTGGCAAAGAGGCGACCGATGCTGTACGTGTGAGCCGCTCGCGGTCGCAGCGCTTGATGAATGGACTCGGAAGATTCTCCTCATCTGATAGATCATACTCGGGAGGAGACTGGGAGACCGCGGGTGCAGCAGCCTGCGCTGCCTGTGCGGCAGGCGCTGCATGAATGACGGAAGATGACGATGATGAGGACGCAGAAACGGTCGTGGCGCGGGTGAATTTCCGTGGCGGCTCAGCACGTGCCGGTGGTTCTGAGCGAGCTGACTCTGCGCTCGTGGTGTCTAGCAGGGGTCGTGATGAGGACGCGCGAATGGAGGGTCTCCTCAACCGAGTTGGTCGTTGTGCGGGAGCCGCCCCGAGTGACTGTTGCGTGGGTGTATTCTCTGAGTCTGTCTCTTCACGCTCGCGTTTCATCGATAGCCGACGAGTCTGTTCCTCTGAGATTGTCTCGTCGGGCTCGTCGTCGCTTTCCGCCTCCGAATCAAAGTCAAAGATCTTGGCGAAGTTCAGGCCCACCTTGGGTGTGTTCATGAAGAGCTTTGCAAGCTCTGCCTGAGTGGGTGTCGCCACAGGTTCTCCTGTCGCAGTGAGGATTACGCCTTTCATCGCAGACGGTGCCTCAGATGGCCCAGTTGACTTCGAGGAGAGGGGAGTCTGGAAGATAGGTGGCTTGGCCACTCGTGTGAGATGCGAGTGCTCTGGAGATCCCACTAGACGGTTCAATGGCGCGAGGATGTTTCTTACTTCTTCGCTCGCCTTCGAGACTTCGGCCGATATCAGTATCGCTCAAATCCTCCGAAGGCAACCGCATGTGTCTCACCTTTCTTCTCCGAGCCTGCAGCTTCCAGGGAGGCCATCTTCCTCTCAACCTCCGCGCGCATACTCTCCAGGGTCGTTCGTTCGTGCTCAAGTTCTTCTGCGCGCTGCTGCACCCACTCCATGCGCTCCTCGACTGCGCGACCCATTGCCTCGCGAGTCTTGCGCTCCCAATCTGCCCACATTCTCCCAATCTGCTCTTCGCGCGCACGTACTGCCTCCATAATCTCCTTCTCCCGTTGTGACATCCGTGCAGCGACCTCCGTCTCCTGCTTCAGTACCATGGCCCGTAGCTCCTCATCTCGGCGTGCAACGGCCTCGCGAATGCGCTGGTGCAGCGCAGCTTCGGCGTTTGCGACCATGGACCGCAAAGCGATGAGCTCCTCGTCTTTCTGTGCGAGGACTGTGGTGAGTTGCTTCTCTTTCTCGGCAGTCACAGCTTCGCGTGCCAACAAGTCACGTTCCTTCGCGATCAGCGTGGCCTTGTGACTCTTCACCGTGTTCAGCCTGGTAGTGATGAGCGGAGATATACGATGTGGACGGAGCGAAGCCTTACATCTTCTGGGTCTCGCTGACCTTCAGGGAAAGGTCGATGCGCTCGTGTTGAAGCAGTTGTGCCGCGGACGGCCGCATCGCCGGCTGTCAGATACTCAGACCGTCTCGGATGTCGGATGTCCTACAGTACTCACGTTGAGGTTCAGCATTGCCTTAATGACCGACGTGAGCGAGGGACTGTAGCCTTTCGGCAGTGGGGGTATACGTCCGTTCCTGTGCGAAATTAGCTAGTGGCCTCCTGCAGCGTATCAGAGTGGCAGGACTGACCGAATCAGAATGCTGAGTTCTGCGTGGGTTTTTGCTTCGTGGAATGGTGGTTTGAGTGCACATAACTCATATATGAGGCATCCGAGAGACCATATGTCAGATTTCGAGTCGTATGCCTTCTCTTGCATAAGCTCGGGCGACATGTAATATGGTGTCTGTTGAACTCATTAGCACAGTTCCGACTTGCAACGCATCACTACGTACTCCAACATATGTGTTGGCGAAGCTCGCTTGCGTTAACGCCTTTGAGAGACCAAAATCGCCCAATTTCACGGTGTTGCCTTCGTCGAGAAAGACTGCAGAGTGGGTGAGCCAAGCCACATAGAACGGGCATCAAGCGGAAGGACTCACCGTTATCCGGCTTCAGGTCTCGGTGCAGAATTTGTGCCCTTCGTTCCCTCCCATCTCCCTCCACGCTACTTGTACGGCCCGGGTTGTTTGGGTGGTGACAATGGTTGAGTGCGAGCAGGATCTGCATAAAATAGTTCCAGACAGTGTCCTCGGGTATCGGTCGATTGTGGCGCTGCGCGTGCTTGATGACTGTCGAAAGGTCTCCGCCACCACAGTACTCCATGACAATGTATAGAATCCCAGCGTCGCGGTCGACGAAGCGGTCATGATAGCGCACAATGTGCTCATGGTGGAGGTCCTTCAGGATATTTCTATGGAAGAACCTGGTCTGACGTCGGTAGTAATTTGGGTGCAGGGGCACTCACACTTCTGCAACAATCTGCTTTCTATCCCGCTCGCTCATCCTCTCAAAGTTGAGCTCTTTCCGCGCCAAGATCTGTGAAACATGAGTGCTATGGGACGCTGTTCGTCTCCCATGAGATGTGACGACTGACCTGACCATCCGCCTTCCGCCGTACTTTCCGAATGATTCCAAAAGACCCATTCCCAATAACGTCTAAAGGCTCATAGAGGTCTGGTGAGGCCATGGCAGCAGCAGAAACAAGACAATGTGGAGAATGAAATTGACGACGTTCGCCTGGTTCGGACTCGAACCGTTTCGACGCGTTGAGTCACATGATCGCGACGACCACAAGCGCTAGTTGAATATTCCGATTCCCCATAAGGAATCGGTTATCATCCTCAATAGCACGGTAGCTTATGTAAGCTGGATTTTGTGGACCCGTGTTCTCCCGCATCTGGGTGCCGTTTATTCCCGTGACTTGTGCCTTTCTGCACGTATTGGCAGTACTTCGCATTTCTACAGCCCGATGCATTTGAACCTACTTTAAACTTGATTGATATTCCTGGTACAGGCAGCACACAACATGTAGATTGCTCAGCACAACTATTTTTCCATCCATTTTGAAGGAGCAGCAAGTGATAACGCGTGATGAGCAAAGCAATGAAGTGAAGTTCCGTGTTGGCCAGTCCGACTAGTGATATGCAGTGGGAGTCAAACAATAATACTGTGTATCTAACTTCAAGGGCAGGGACATCATAAAAATGCAGTGATGTATAACTCAGGCAATTAATGGGGGAATCGGAGAGGGGCGCGCGGGGTGCGCCAACTCAGCCAAGTTTA